>CAJPEV010000939.1:0-28452 GCA_905338385.1 Darwinula stevensoni
AGGTTGAATAGTGGTCTTGGGAACACTCGGCATAGCCACCTTAGTTTTAGGATAGGTCTACTCATTGAAGCCAAATATTTTTGTACTTTTTGCATTGTCCATAAAAGCAGCTGAACTCTCAAGAGAAATGGCCACGGATGGGGCTCACCACTCTTCCAGTAAAAGAATCCTGTCTCGCCCTGAGACGCACATGCGGTTTACGCAACTTGAATTGATTATTCTTTTTAATAATTCATTTAATAATAATAGTTCAATGGCAACAAAAGAACGAGGTAAAGTAGAGCGTGGTTATCTGGATGAGTTCGCCCCTCCTTTACTTGCGCGAAAGTTCAGTCCCGACACTATAAAACACTTCACGTACCATCTCGTGCACCATCACTACAGAGTTGACGGGTAAGTATGAGGTCAGAGCCCGAACCAGTACTGATTTGACCGGGGTACTCGGTCAAATTCCAGGTCCTTTTATATAATGGAGTTGGGTTTTCTTTCCAGAACTTCGCGAGTTTTGTGCGAGAGTAGGCACAACCCTATACCGGAATAGTCCCGACCGGTTGTTTCGTTTTGTCTTCAATATTCCCACATAAATCAGGATTTATGACATTCTTTCAAGACATTCAGGACATTCTCTCAAGTGAGCATTTACAGGATTTGTTTCAAGAATAAGAAAAAAACATTTTTGCTTGGAGCAAAGAGGGGGAAAACTCGAAAAGTAGGCCTATCGCCTTTCCCAATCGGGACCTCCCTCTCTAATTTCAAAATGCGTTGACTTTCATGAAAACATGAATTACGGTCGTGCCGACATGACTCTTCCTTCTGACTCATTGCTCTTTTCTTGCTCCATTAATAGTGGGATGGTCAGATTTCAGGTCAGGCTGATTCATCTGCCACTTTCATGAGAGCCTACCAGAAAACAACTGATGGAGTGGCAGATCTGTGCCTAGCCTAGTACTGCAGGTGGCAGTTCCATCATCAATTTAATTGGATGAGAGGAGGGGCCATAAAATGGAGCTTTTAATGTGACATGCCCTTAAATTTGGTCAGAACTCAATTGCAATTTCCTCTATGTAGCCCCTGTTATTCGCTTTGGGAAATTTCCGTGAACTGCATAATATTTACTTCGCGAAGATGTGACCTTCATCCCTTGGAAAGGGTCTAAAAGGAGTTAATGGTGCTCTATTTTCTTGTTTTGCACTATCTCTGACTTGGACGTGAAGTTGGGTGTCATTGTTTTACGATGAGCTGTTGCACCCTTTTCTCTCACCGCCTTCTAGGTATCTTTTCCCGTGGGAGGAAATAGCATTGTTTTTACCGGCGGGATTGACGCATTCACCCTCATCCGTGGCTTCTGCCTCCAGCTTTTCCAACCCAGGCACCTCCTCCACCTGTATTGTTCCCACCAATTGACCCACTTCTAGAACGATAGGATGGTTGGTATGATTATGTCGAAATACGTACGTCGAAATAGGGATACGTCCGTCGAGACAGTTTGGAACGACTGTCCGCCGGAATCACCACATCCTTTCTCGTCGTTGGGTGGAAAACCATTCGTCCAGTCAGGGGGTTATTGAGTTTCCTACAAATCATCGTTAGGATGTCCTCGGTCCGGTGTGGGAGTATAATAACGTCCCTTCCGGTCACCGATACAGGGTGTTCATGCCAGCTTCCCGTCGCTCCATCTGCGCTCTCCGGTATCACTTGTTTTCTCTTAGGCTTCCGTCTGCCTTGCTCGGCTTCCCTTACCTGTTCCACTTCTGCTTCGTCTTCCGAGGAATCGGAACAATGAGAACCCTCGCTTGATTGCAAAGAGGCAAATCGATTCTGGAGGTGAAACTGCCCGTCCTGTCTACCCAATATGTACCTGTCCATGAGGCGATTTTGTCTACCGAACACACTTGCCCGTCGGATTCCCTCAGGATCCCCTTTCTTTCTCTTAGGCATCTCTCATTTGTCACCCCAAAAGATTGATTTCTCCCGCACTTTGAACCTTTTCCGTCGAGGGTAGCAAGTCCACCTGTATTTCATCCTTGAAACGAACCCGTTTTTTCCTAGTCGAGGGGCACGTCTTCTGAGTATCTCCGCATAGGTGGGACGCCCTCGCTGGAACGGAACTAAGCTATCGCCAACACGAAGGGTATTTGCTAAATCGATACACGCCCCGAAGCACTGTAGGAAATCCATGCCAACAATACCAGACGCGGGGAATTCCGGTAAGTTCCGACAGACCAGAAAATTGTGACGCCTGCCTTGACTTGGGAGACGGACATTCAAACTATATTTTCCCTCAACCGCAATGGGATGTCCCGTGACGGATCTCAGAGTTACATCACAAGGGGTTTCCAAGGATTTGATTTCCCAATTTTGAACACACAGTACTTCCCATGTGTCTCTCTTTAACAGAGTGACTTTGCTCCCTGTATCAACGAGAAAACTCAACAAAACGCCTTCGACTTCCAACTTCTGAGGAGCAAACCTCTTTCTCAATTTTGACGCGAAAGTGTCAAAAGTCCCTAGTAGACCCTGCCACTCTCACTCCTGCTATATTCATTGCATCGGCATCGCTGAGACGTCCGAGGTTCCCTATACATTTGAGCGTTTACAAAAAAATCATTAACTGCACCACTCTTGCCATCGTACAGAGGGACCAGCATCGCGGCGCTAGATATAGAAATGGGATGAGGCTCCCCCTGCGATCGCGGTTTCTCTTTCACCTTCTGGAGAGCGTCATCTTGGCGCTGCTGTGCAGCCAACATATCGTGAATCTGTTGCTGTTGATTTTGAATCTGCAGTTGTAGTTGTTCGACCGACATCCTGTATTTCCAGATCCACCGGCACCCAAACGACACAAAAAAAATATTTACTTTCTCTCTTCAAAATGTAGAATTTGGGCTGAGCCCAGTCGTATTGTTACACACAAACGTCGTAATAGCCGTGGACAGGTTGTTCCTTTGATATGTAGAATCCTCTAAAAATAACAAACACTTGGAATAGACAAATAGGACCTTTGACACGGCTATGTCGGGGTCTCCATAAATTTGTGGGCGAGGCCGCCGAATGGGATCGCGTGTTCTCCGTGTACGTAAAAGGGCCCTATTATATACGGACTGACTAATTAGATTAGTTCCGGTGAGATTCGGAAGGACAAGGCTGTTCAGCAACAATAACAATGGATATATTGAATGTATACCACTCACTCGTACAGTCTACAGGCACCAGGCAGGAGGGAAGTTGATAAGTCAAGGGCGACGGGAATAACTTTCAGGTCTCGGGAATAACACACCGTTATACAATGTCTCACGATCACATCCCCACTGTCACTGTCCACCATCTAGTCTCGCCTGCACCACCTTGTCCCGGTTCCGGGGGAGGTGTCCGGTAGGGGGTGGCTCCTCCTCCACTCCCTGGTGAGGTCCACCACTAAGCCCACAGCGAAGAGCGTTCGGAAGATTTTCTCGCAAAGTGCTGCCAGTCTATAAAGCTCTCACCAGGCGACCCTGAAAAGCGATTGAAGATGCACCTGACATCTGTTGCTGACCCTGCACCCCAATTGCGTGCATTCCTCGCACTACTGGCAGCGGAGGATCGTGTGCCTTCCCCCTCATCATTTTCGTAGCATCTTTCAGGGTTTCACTTTAACCTGCCTTAAAGCAAGGAGGTGTTGATCAGCTGCGCAAGGCGATGCCTGTTTACAATTCGAAAAGGTTCATGTTTCGTCTTGCCATTCTGTCATCCACATATACTGTTTTTGTAAAATTCGTGACGAAGTTTCGATTAATACAAAATAATTCCATGGATAGTCATTGAGTGTCCTCGATAGAGTCGTGGGAGAAAGGAGGAAGAAAAGAAAGCCTCCGACTTTGTCCACCTTTTCAATTTCCACGCGGGACTTTTCTCTAGCGTCGCTCTTTTTTTCTTTCTCCATTAGTCCGTCTAGATCTTCCAAAATGAAGAAATGCTCTTCAGGATTCCGACTGTCACGGAAATGCTCAGTTTTCGATCCACGTTTATCACCCAGTAATAATGGGAACCGCGAATATCCCAAGCCCAGTTTACAGCGCTTTGGACAGGGTTTAATGTCCTCTTCGTCATATCATGCATGCTCATCTTTTCCATGGTTGAGGATCAGGCTCCAAGAGATTCTGAATACTTGAGAGCTCTCGGCATTATGAACATCGGCAAGGGCTGAGAAAAAAAATTCAGCATTGCGTACCGAATGAATGCCTCGGTGCGGCATCCGCAAGGAGAACACTTGAGCGTTTCTTTTGAGAAATTAGAAAAGTCTTACCCCCTAAAAACATTGTAGATGCATGGAGAAAACTTATATTTTAAACATCTTTTCAGCTTTAGATGTGATATTGTCACGGTAATACGGGTTTTTCTAGCCTGTTGTGGGGTTCGAGTGGAAATAAGATCACGAGGGAAAACCATTAGTATATTCCTTTTTTTTTTCATTCATCCAATAAGAGTAGGGATCCTGGGGCCGAGATTCCCGGTCGGTGTTGCTCGATGGTGGTGGTGGCTTCCACGTGAACTAATGGAGGGATGAGGATGGTTTGGGATCAGTGGGCGGGATGACGCACGTCCAGTGTTCGCCCGGCTTAGCAGGAGCCGGCCAGCACCTTTCAGATCGCTAGATCTACCATGATGATACTTTAAGTAATAAAATGTAACGTCGCAGAAGATTTATCATCATATGCAAATATGTTAATGTAAAATAAAACAGACTCACAAATGAGCAAGGAAAGAATACGTCTCAAAAATATGAAAGCCATGGTCAGCCTTACCTCTTTTTATTATTTTCCCCAAAAATGCTGCTCTAATATTACCCATGTTTCCTTGCGATGATTTTACATAAGGAATATTTTTTCTATGCATCTTTTGCATAAAAATGTCGTGTGGGGAAGAGAGTAATTTAGAACAAGCGGTTAGGCGAAGGGTCTGGCTTCGGCTCCACTGATGGAGCAAGCCGTCGAAGGAGACGTCCTTCTTGTTTAAACTCTGGTTTATCCATTGTCATCGGTCAAGTATTTAAGTTAAATAGTGAAATAAAAAGTATCAGATGGTTTAGAGTAGGTGTTGAGTAGCACCTTGGCCGACTGACGTTAGACTGCGCCCGCAGAAAAAGCTCGAAAGGCACCCAGGACTTGCCTACAGAACTTGAATAAAAGGCTGCCCCATGAGATGGCCGGAGAGAGAGACGAACAGGGGAGGCAGACATTGACGGCACGCAGTAGTTGAAGCACGGCATATCTGGGAGAGGGAAACAGACCCCAAAAACGCAATAAAGGTTCAAACGGAATTAATGTTTTTATCAGTTCTGACATGGGTGACACCGCGGACAGAGTCACGGAGCTCTCGCGGGGTTGTTGACCTTTTCTTAACATGTTCGGATTTTTAATATTATCCATATGACAGAAATAAATATTTTTTGTTAGGTGGTGCCCCGAGGGCTGATTGATTAGGTTGAGTGTGAACTGGATGTTTCGTCTTTGACCATCAGAGAGCGGTACTAATGAAGGAGAGATCTTGGGGTCTTAGAGAGTGGACCAAAAAGGACGAAGCTGTTGATGAAGTCCGGTGAGAAAATTGTAATTGATGCATGTGTAGTAGCCACTCCCTTAATTTCTCTATGAAACAATATGGATGTGCTTGCTAACCAACCCAAGAATTGCATTGTCCCTGAAATGGCAAGTGAAACAAGTAAATTGTCAATGTTCTATGTTTTTATCTGTTTGCGAAGGGGTTCTCCATGTCATTTCATCCTTTTGTTCCACAACTTCTGGAATAACGATGGCTCTTTGAAGTCTTGTTGCAATTTCACTCTTTTTGTGCGACTCCCTCACCTACGTCAATGGTCTTTTCAGCAGCATAGTTACGAAAAACTGCAGTTGATTAGTCCAGTCTGTCCCTTCCAAGTAAGCGTGTTTTAATGTTTTGACTTTGGACCCTACAATGACAGGGCTCACACATCCAGAGTGTTGAAACCTCCCTTGTGAAAATCTAAGGTTGTAATGTAGTGGCAACTCCTCTCAACGAAGTCGAATGCTAGGCTAGGGGCTTCATCCAAAAACCTGGAGCTGGATGGATTTTCTGCGGTCCGAAAATTGTTCTACCTGTACATTCGTAGGAAGAATAAATAATTTTTGGCAACATGCTTGCTTAGTTATCAACTCTTGAAACATTAACATAGAAACCAAGTGTAACATGTGATCCACATTGTTTCCCAGTAGCAACATGCTTGAGCAAAGATTCAACCATGTCATTATCCTTTTACACACCAATAGTTTTAACTCCCATTTTTCTTTAAAAGTTCAACATGTTTCTCACCGTTCTTTGCCGTGAAAGCAACATTTTGGAACTGAAGTGGTCCCGATTTCAGATTGAATAATTGAGCATCCCTCATTTTCCTGTTTAACTTTGATCGTTTTTGTGTACCTCATTGATATTTTTCCCAACACACGATCAATTAATTTACGTGGGTCGGATTTGAAGTAGTGAATACTTATGCGGTTTTGATTCCATCCCATCGGACAATGACCAGAGGGAAAAAAATGATTGATAGGGTAAGGCTTAGGCGGTGAATGAAGAGAATATCTAAGGCAGCGTTCGTGTATGATTAAATTGATATTTACCCCAGGCGACGGTATATGTTGAGTATGGGGTGTTCTTGTTCAGAGGCGCATATGGGAAGTGGGTTGAGGTTGAATAGTGGTCTTGGGAACACTCGGCATAGCCACCTTAGTTTTAGGATAGGTCTACTCATTGAAGCCAAATATTTTTGTACTTTTTGCATTGTCCATAAAAGCAGCTGAACTCTCAAGAGAAATGGCCACGGATGGGGCTCACCACTCTTCCAGTAAAAGAATCCTGTCTCGCCCTGAGACACACATGCGGTTTACGCAACTTGAATTGATTATTCATTTTAATAATTCATTTAATAATAATAGTTCAATGGCAACAAAAGAACGAGGTAAAGTCGAGCGTGGTTATCTGGATAAGTTCGCCCCTCCTTTACTCGCGCGAAAGTTCAGTCCCGACACTATAAAACACTTCACGTACCATCTCGTGCACCATCACTACAGAGTTGACGGGTAAGTATGAGGTCAGAGCCCGAACCAGTACTGATTTGACCGGGGTACTCGGTCAAATTCCAGGTCCTTTTATATAATGGAGTTGGGTTTTCTTTCCAGAACTTCGCGGGTTTTGTGCGAGAGTAGGCACAACCCTATACCGGAATAGTCCCGACCGGTTGTTTCGTTTTGTCTTCAATATTCCCACATAAATCAGGATTTATGACATTCTTTCAAGACATTCAGGACATTCTCTCAAGTGAGCATTTACAGGATTTGTTTCAAGAATAAGAAAAAAACATTTTTGCTTGGAGCAAAGAGGGGGAAAACTCGAAAAGTAGGCCTATCGCCTTTCCCAATCGGGACCTCCCTCTCTAATTTCAAAATGCGTTGATTTTCATGAAAACATGAATTACGGTCGTGCCGACATGACTCTTCCTTCTGACTCATTGCTCTTTACTTGCTCCATTAATAGTGGGATGCTCAGATTTCAGGTCAGGCTGATCATCTGCCACTCTCATGAGAGCCTACCAGAAAACAACTGATGGAGTGGCAGATCTGTGCCTAGCCTAGTACTGCAGGTGGCAGTTCCATCATCAATTTAATTGGATGAGAGGAGGGGCCATAAAATGGAGCTTTTAATGTGACATGCCCTTAAATTTGGTCAGAACTCATCACATATCCTTGCCCCAAGTGAACCCTAAGGAGCCCCCCTCTCGGTTGTTAAAGGATCGCTTTGCAAGCACTGATGGTAATTATCTGTGGCCTGTTCTTCGGGCATTTACAGACTTTTTGAGTACATTTCCCCTTACTCGATAGTTTTCGCCTTCCTCAGAAATATTCTATGGTCAATGGCATCAATACTTTGATGAAAAAATATTGTGATCACATTATCATCTACCACAGTGACATTGAAGAAATTCTTCAAATAAAATCACAAAAGTAACAAGCACCAAGGAACAAAAAATTTGGCAAATTATTATAAAGCTACACTACAGATACTATCCAAAGGACGGGAATTTTAAATTTTTTTCCGAGTTCTGGATTCTCGGCAATTACTTTTTCCACCATCGTTTCGAGAAGAGATAGAAAAACATAGGATTTTGAGTCCACGTCTAATTTCGTGAAAATTGTCCGATTTTTCTGTAAAATATTCGAATATCGTAACAGTTTCACTTTACGTATTTAGCGTTCATAAATCTCTTGAGGCATTGATAAGTTTCTCTGGAAACTGATCCGGGACCTAACTCGCTGTTATGCTGTGAAGGTAAGCGTTTGCATTTCCATTATGGAGAAAGTCGCTACTCTACTCAGAGTAAATTCTCAGAGAAAATTTAGAAATTCAGTAGGGACTAGACTTCTTTGATATTACTGCGACATGGGTCAACTTAGATGACCCGCGATGTTGCGGCGTAGGTGCATAATTGCATACGTCAATCCACCCAGAAAGGATATTGGCGGCTGTTTACTCCATTTGTGAGGAAACAGCCGCGACTCACGACCGCGAGCTCTGCTAGCATCTCCTTAAGGACCGGGTAGCCAAAGGTTCAGAAGGTGCTGCTTCCTTTACGAGTTACCGGCCACCACTCAGTCCGCGACTCAGTCAACACGCTGTAGGGGTCGTCGGATGGAAACCTCGAGCGGAAGGGCTACCGGATTGTAGCACCGGTAAGCCCCTTTCCTTACATAAAGATCTCTAGACGCCAAAATTCCAGTGATTAATCGACTCTTCCCATGAGGTGGAAACCAATTTGAGTACGGCTTGATTCAACCTGAGATTTTGTTCGGGACGGGACTCGGCTTTCCCACGAGATCTAGAAGTACGGAGACATTGGAAGGAAGCAGCGAGACGTTGTTTGGACTTTTTTGGAAAACATGTATCTCTCGGGCAGTGCCTGTAGTCATTCCTGGTCACTGAATAAACCAGGCCCATATATCCACAATCAATCGTGTTCTTTGACGCACCTGCCAATTTTTTTCTTGAAAACAATGCGGGCGATTGCCCGAGTTAACTTAAAGGAACAATTAAAAGATTCTTTTAGGATTGTATTGATGGCCACTCGTGCATATCAGTTGGGAGCCTTGGAAAGGAAAGCGATGGCGGTATCTTCTCACGATTATATTCTGGAATGCAGCTAGAAAACGGATTGTCAAGTAACTTTGCCTATTTTGTTTTGCTGCCTGCTTTCTTCGTTGGGGATGAGGCTTCCCATTAAGAACTTACATGATGCAGCGTTTCCCTGGAAGGAAATTAACGTGTAATCAAAGATAATTCAGCCATGGAGAGTCTCACCGGCCTGATACTGTCGACAAAATTACAATTGCAGCTTGTTGCCTACACTATTTCTTAAGAAGAGTTTGTAAAACCTTGTATCAACATCAGCACTACCCACAACAATTAGTTGATAATGAAGATATATAGTACTTGGTGATCATTGAGACATGATTCTTCGCCAAAATTCTGCGTTTTAGTTCATGAAGTTATGGCAGATCAGCTACCCAAATCTGGGGGCACCTAGTTCATCATTTAATGAATGAATGGGGCAGCATTCCAAATCATAAATAATTACCTGCACTTTTATCAAGAAAGACTTAGTATTAAACAGGGTAAGCCAAAAAAGTACCCCATTTCAAAATGCAATTACAGGATAATCCCAAAAGATAATATTAGTATATGGATAATAATATTTGAGGCATTTTGAACCTGGATTTTATTTATTATTCAATCATCTTTTATTGTAAATGCATTTTATAATTGATTATACAGGGTGTGCCAAAATGTGTACCCAAGTTAAAATCGTAACATTCAAATTTCATTTCGTGTTCAAGAACCTGAAGTCCTTCACCAATTTAATGATTTGCCCATAATTTTCAAATATTCAGGTAGTAAAAAGGGATTGTGCAGTTCAATTGAAGGGACCCATGCCCTGGCCATAGGGATGTCACCAGATGCGTGTTCTTGGAGCAAAGAAAGGAAGTTTTGTTGCCGATACTGAAACAGGCCTTGAGCTGTTTTTTGCATTCTTGCTTAGAACACCTACCGCTTCACGCAATGCCAGCGAGCAAGGTATACACTACAATATAGCAATCCCCATCGTGTCGGCAAATTCTGTTCAAATCTGACTTTAAAACATTAAACATTGGTTACAGGCGAACGGTCAAATTTTTATAACCAACATTTTAGTGGACATTTTCTTCCACAACCTCCTCTTACACGTACAGTATCTAGATATGAGGTGAACATGCGCCACGAGTGCAAAATGAGGTCTTACATTCCAGGAAAAATGTTGAGTAGTTTTCGCAATAGAGCCAAAAAAAATCACAAAAAGCCCTCTATGTACGAGGAACATTTACTTGCATTCAGATTTTGTGCCACGGAAATTATGGAGTGTCAAGCGGATGTATAATATGCGGTGCATGAGCATATCCTCATGCACCGCATATTTCTTGCAAATGTCCAGTACGTCTATCTACATATCCAGAGGAAGTGCAGTGCGTTGGGTGATCTTTTGCAGTCTGATATCCTAAATGAAAGACAACTGACACTACAAATAGTTCAATGAGGTGCTACCATGAAATGACGGATGTGGTCATATCACTACCCTATTAGCTTGGATAACAAAATTGACAACACTCTCTGCAAACCGCTAGTACCTTCCACAAGCATTCTGGCGGAATCATAGAATAAATTTAACGCATGAGCTTTGAATAATATCAGAGTATATTATTTTCAGGGTCATATTTAAGAGCATGGATACAGAGACTATTTGCTCAAAGAATCGCATGCATATGACTTTAGACCTATTCATTTATCCCGAATTCTTGTAAACATTTAAACAATTGCATGTACTCTTTGAATAATAAGTTTGGGGGAATTTTTAGTCTGTAAGACGGATTACATTAACGAAACCGGACAATCAGGTAAATAGCAGAAACCGTGCAGAGACTGGCACCGAGGAGCATCAAGGCCCAATGCTATGGTTGCCTTTCTTCTTATTGTAGTTAGGCTAGACTCGTGTCCATAGTTGACAGTTGGTTGGAAAAAATTTCCCCGAACTTTGGAAATCCTTTCTATGGGCCTTGTGCCTTCATCGGCTTTGCGAATTGATGTATTTCTTAAAGTAATATATGAATGGGTTATTGTGTGAGAATCCACCTGTCTTGTTCTCCACACCGCTTGTCACGACGTGGCACAAAATCTCTGGGCCCTACTACCTTCGGCCTCCCATTCACAAAATTGGTTCCTACCATCACACATTAGTGGCAGCAGCTGCGCTTCGAACCCACACCCAGCCACGAGTCGATGTTGACTTGCCGTGGTACGAAGTAGTGAGGGTGTGTTCAGTTGAGGAATTAATAGAATTTGTATTGCTTCCACTCAAGTAACCGGTAATCCTCGTGTTTCATAAGTCTGGAGGACTAGTTTTCATTAAGGGAGGTAATGCAGGGTTAATAATTACGGTATGAGATACGGTAAGGCAAATTTACTGTAAGAAATTGGAGGAAAAACACCTTGTAAGAATCGTTAACCACTGGATTTTTCCGGCAGAATTTACCAGTCTAGGACCCTGCCCAGGGGCAGCAACTGAAGACCAACAGCAATTACTCATGTCATTTGTGAAATGTGTTAAGGATATAACTTTAAATCTTCCAGTTCATTCATATTTTTGTGTCCTGTGTGAGGACCGGACGACAGGACTCTGGATTTGGATAACCAATCTCTCGTCATTTCCCATTCTTATTAAGCGGTAGAAGCTTCACTTCAGCTATGTTATCGCCGTTTCCATGTCATAATTTGGAGTGTTTTGTGTGTGGTATTCAGACAATGAAGGAAGTAAGGTAACATTTTTTCGGGAACTTCTACTTCAATTCCTCGAGGGACATAAAATGCCTGAACCTAGTAGTTAGCAGAATGCGCGTTCATCAATCTACAGTCTGCACGGTCACAGGAAGTGGGACATGCAGAACGTGGCCCACCAGTCCAGCGCACGCGTTTAAGAAGTAGTTGGGTCGATTGCGGCAATTGGGACATGTAGCAGGTGGACCGCAATCTTCTTCACATCGGACCATACTGTCAATGTGATGAGCGTTCACACTCACTATAGTTTAACTCAAAAAAATAGTGCCCTGATCAGCAAATTTCTTCAAAAAGACTCAACGAATTGTGGCACGAACCGCAAGGTCACCAGGCTTTAAAGACGTTTAAAGGACTTCACTGCTAATAATCTCACAGTCACGGAATGAGGAAGGATATTCAGGCAATAGCACTGGCGCAAAGAGAAGCTCGGAACCTGAAAGATTTTGGGTATACATGTATAACGTCTACCAAACAGTCCCCAAAATAGGTGTGATTCATCATGCTAACATCACTATATGTAGAGATGAAAATTCCCAGTAGAGATCCCAACACATTTTTCCTTTAGTTCAAATCAACTCCGTCTCCCTTAGTTCGATAATGGCCTTCCGGTTCACCTTCCGTAGGCTCTTACTCCATTCACAACCACAATTCTACACTTAATAGTACAAGCTATGGACGCGCCTTCGGCGCATTACGGCCAAATAAAATTACTAATGCATTTATGGCATTCTTTTTTCGAAGCGAACCCTTAATGATAAACACCATGGTTACTGGGTTTGGCAATTCTAACACCTGAGTTACTCCACGAAAACTTCATTGCGACCGCATATAATTTCCAGCACGAGGAGCACCAGGTAAAATTCAGTGGGTCATTTAATGTTCCGAAATTAACTAATTCCTGCCTGTGGTCATCAAACTCATAGTAGCAGACACACAAGCTCATTACCTCAGCGTTTTAACGCAAAAGTTTTCTTTGTAGTCTAATATAACGATAAAATGACTCAATGTAAATATATTCGGGTACGAGGACTCTAACGAAGTCCCCTTTTCACTCTCATCCTAAGAGCGACATACGTTCATGAGAAAATGTCATTCCGTAAATGTAACTGATACTTCAACGAAACGAGAACACGAATAGGTATGTGTGTCGTATGAGTAAATTATTGAGTAAATTCGAATATAACTTTAATAGAGCTTGTGGCTCCCGCGGGACATTATTTTGTTCGCGGCCCTGCATGGGTTCTGCCCATGACAGGGTTGGGCCCGCATAACCCTCCATTGTTTTGCTGGGGGTGTGACCTCTCCTTTCCGGCCACGCCGTCTTTCGTTTTTCCTCTGGCGGGTGGTCCTGTGTCTTCCGTCGAGAGTGTTCGTCTGAGGCAGTCCCTCTTGCCAGCCGTGCCTGCAGCTTTTCTGTTTTGGTCTTCCATCGATCGCCCTGCCTACTAAAGACTAAGACCACCTCAAGACCCCATAGACACTATAAATAAGAAAAGAGCATTAAATTGAAATTAATTTATAAACAACAGGAACAACAAACTTGTGGCAAAATAATAAACAGTAGTCAGCAGAGGAATCTGCCGAACAGGACAGACACCTCAGTGAGGCCAGGACCCCTTTCTTTTCTTTCGGCTTAAAGTTAACGTTAAAAGTCCTCTTTTGAGGCCCTCCACACGACATGTGCATAGAAAGAGCATTCACCTAAGCATCCCTAAGTGGATCGCGTATAGCCCCTGTGAAGAACAACGTATGGAGGATATTTCCCCACCCCTTTCTCCACTAGAAAAATGCCGTATGTCTAGCCTATTCACATCCGCAAACATACCTGTACGCATCACACCTTGTTTTTCCACCTAGCGTGACACAGGTCAGATGGGTCAAAAAGTTAATGGATGCGAATGGGTCAAGATTAGCGCACATGGCGTGAATCGAGTTCGAGCACCCCTGGCAGGTTGCAGGATAGTTAATTCTCTGTATACAGCCGAACGACGGTCTTCTCAGAAGAATTAATGCGATTAATCACTTGAAGATGGCCGACCTTCTCCAGTACACTGTGCACCAGGAAGCAACTCTTATTGCACCTGACTAGTGAAAGAAACGTCCATTTGTTACATGAGCCAGTGATATTAAAATAAAGCCTCACTTTCTTTTAATATACCTTTCATCTCTCACCTCTCAATACGGCAAACGTCTAAAGAAGAAAAAAATAGCAGAACCCTAGGTAAGGTATTTCGCAAGATTTGTCAATATCTTCGTCAATACCTTCTTCAGTAAAATGTTTACTTTCATGAATAAGACCTCACTGAGACTTTGCAAGTTGGTTAAGCCTACTTCGTGTTCCCACGGATGGGCCGTAGCCTCACGCAATACCTAACCTATACTTAGATGCGGTCTAGCCCTGCAGCAGAGAATGGACTTAAAGCAATAGTATCTTATACTTGGACTCGAAGTTTGGGCAAACCAACTGGGACTTGTTTCTAATCATAATTATTCTTGTAAATAAGTTTACGTTACCCAAGGAATTGAGATCCCGCTTGCTACTTGGTACTGGAAAGCTGAAGCAAAAGTTTTAGTTTCTAACAAATGCATGCAGACGGACTTCTCATTTAAGATGCACTAAAGCGCGAGCAAATTTTCTCGTTGCATCCGCAACATTTCTTGCTCGACGCGGCTCTTCTGTTTCATCCACTCTTGCAGCAGCATTTCGTGTCGTGCACGCCTTTCATCAGCTGATTAACTCCAGAATATCCCTCTTTCTTTTACGCTCAGTAAATCGCGACGCTGGCTGGTTTAAACACACCCGCCTCTTTCGTGCCATATTGAGAGCACCATCAAAATACTGGAAGGATACACGTCCACATGCGAAGAGCTTCCCTTGTCCGTTGTAGCGCAATGACAAACACATGTAGGGTATTTCAGATTGAACTGAGAACAGCTCCATCCAAACAGCCATTGACCTAGAAAGGCATTGTCTTGTAGGCCGGCACGCGTTAACCTTTGGTATCTTGGGCGGTCCTGTCACAAAACCCATTTGTTTAAGCAATTTCAGAGCATTCTGTATAGCAGTGATGCACAACCCACGGGTCGCATACGGTCCGGTCTCTATAAAAGTCTATACTTTTCGGCTACTGTACGAGGGCCAAAAACCCACCATTTGGCCCACTAGAGAGAAAAAGCTTGTGCACCACTAGTGTATAACAATAGCATCCTTAGCAAACTCGATTAATAACGCCTCCAGGTAACGTCACGCCCGCGGATTGAACATTTCGCAACGGAGCCATTCACGCCTGCCAACCCTCCACTTCTCGGCAGAGCAGCTCGAGTCTCCCCTCGCTTCCACACAACAGCTCTCCAATTTCCCCAAATCCTGGTGACCTCCACTCGGGAGGATGATATTGTGATTAAACGAGGCTCTGTTAGAAACCTTGTCTTCCATTTCCCAATACGCAAGACCTTGTTCACGTGAGGCTTGGCGCCGAGTCCACGCAAGCCTTCGCTCATTCACGTCACCCTACCTCAGCAGCGCAAGGGCAGCCAACCACATGACACGTGCACCGAACAGCTACATTCATTCGTCAGGTAGTAATAGCTTTTGTCCGTATTTTAGGCATACGCTCCGAGTCTCGAATCGACTTCTTACGAAGAAGTGAATATTGTCTTCATGTTGACCTATCCCAAGCCTATAAAGACATTTCACTACGTCCAAAGACATTTACAATTCCTATATGATAGTAGAAACTGTGTGCACAGAACTAGAGTGTTACATTCATGCTCCCTGAAAGGCCTACCCTTAATGAAGGTAGGGCGAGTACAAGCTAGTGTACTCTGTTAAGCTATTCCTATCTGGTAAGGAAGCAGTTAAGCGTTTTTTTCATGAGATCCAATTTGAAGTTTGAGCTCTGAAGCATTATGAGCTGGAAGCGATACTTCTCACATTGGTCATGCGTCTATGCATACGCTACCTTTGTAACAGGTATTTGTCGTTTTGGCTGAGACGATTATTTCATCTCATTTTCAATTGAAACTCTCTTTAAATTTGGGATCTTGTTGCTTCAAACTGATGCGAATCGCCGGCTTGCTCCGTTTTTGGGATTAGGGCCCCACATGTAGCTGTAACTTTTTTGCGATTTCAATCAAGAAATCGTTGGAATGGTTTTTCACTTTCTCAACTACAGAATCGATGCACCCGATTAAAGTTAACGCCATCTTTTGCGGGTTAAACTGGAGGCGCACGGGATCCAGGGTAGGATGAGTGAGTGGATCAGTAGCTGGTTGGCAGGACGAGAGCAACGGGTGATGATAAATGGGGAAGCGTCGGAGGAGGTCGGAGTCGCAAGCGGTGTCCTTCAAGGCACGTGATATCGAAATGGGCGAAATCGCCTCTTGATATCACTAACTCTCCTGATCTTGTCAGTGTTGCACTGTGAAAATCGCTCACTATTCAACAAGGCACAAAAATCGACATTCGGTATCGACCATGTTTTGAAAGCACACATAGGGAACCGACATATCGGGAAAATTTTAGAACTGGTACAGTCCCACTAAAAAGTTTTGTTCTTATACCTCGGTAGCAGTCGCCTGGGTCAGAACGGCTCGGACATTAAACTCCATATAATGGGAGTTTTCGGACACGATATGGGTATTCTACTCAAGAAGACGATCCAAGTATTAGTAAAACTATGAGATGGATAGGATACTGTTACCAAGGACCTGTTCGAGATTTGAGGTTCCTTACGAGGCTGAAACGTACTCGGATGCTTCACAAGTTGTGTCGGACCAAATGGCTACAATTCCCTCTATCATCTCTTGAAAATCTTAAAATCAGAATTTCTGTGAGCGGTAGGCACACTGTTGAGTCCTTTCGCCTATCTTATGAACAAAAGTCATAACCTTGTAGGTGGCTCTGACGTGATCGTAAATAACTATTTATCACTAACAGAACGCCAGCGTGTTCGAAGGCATATTGACTCCGTAGACGATATATAATGAATTTATTATGACAAGCAGTATTGGGAGAGATCCACTAAGGTAAATATCTGAAAGGATGGTGGAGAAATACATAGAGGCTGATTGGGAAGCTTCCCATACAAGACTTATAGGAAAGACAATACCTGTGTAATTGAGACGGGGACAAAACAACACTGTTACTTGAAAGCTGGCTCGTTACTCCCAGAGGTTGCTATTATTGTTCACCACCAGCACAACGACAACCACCGTGTTCTGACTACATAGATCGAGAGCAATGTCAAGTAAGTGTGTAGGGGTGTGTCAAGGTAGTAGTTAGATCGAGAGCCGACTACCCTTCCCTCTCTCTCTCTGCTATGCACCTTCTCGCTCGCGCGGTCTTTTATAACCATTACTTCAAGACATGCGTGCAAGTTTATCCGTCCGACCCGATTAGCAAGGTGATTCATAATTGGTACCTCCTATGGAGCATAAGGCTAGGGTAAATGAGGCTTAGGACGGAGTGGAGAAGCGACGGGGAAAATTTCCGGTACGCAATGTGATAACGAGATTTTAGGTCTTTGAAAAACATATTTGAACACTTGATAGTATCGGAAGTTCTCTCCTTTTCCTGTCCTATAATCGAAGGCGTCTTTCTAACAATTTGAATCTGTAGACAATGAAAGCAGACTAATGCCCTCACACATCGTCTCCAAATGTAGAGTTTGACTCCCCCACTCTTGAGTACTTCCCTAATGCGCAATTCTTTCTCTATTCATTCATACTGCAGGGAGTGATACGCCAAGAAATCATAGGGATCTATGGCCTAGCCTATGACCCGGAAAGGAATAGCCTTATGGGCAATTCGCAACGAACGTTGCCTCTCGGCCGTAAAAGCTCATGATATCTGACATGATACTCAGTGTGTTTGCATCCTTTCTACTATGACGTTTCATGGTAGGTAAAACCTCAGACCTACAGAGCTTTTGCTCCTCCAAGGCATAGGCTTGGCAAGTCATCAGCCTAGAAGCATTTGTTTTTCCATATCATAGGATCGGTAGCTGACACGCCTACGAGTTCTTGGTTTATCCAGATTATACATAAAGCATGTTACATGATTCTTCCATGCAGTTATTAGGTTTACGAGCCTGTGATTTTCAAGGATCTCGATTAAGTGGGATGCGATGCGATCACGGAAGAGAAGCGGCGAGACTGCGTAGACCTGCACTGACCAAATAGCAAGGTGAATATGTTGATGCAGAGAGAGTCTTGCTCTTAACGTTGAGCTACATAGGGTTGTAAAGCTGCGCGGAGAACAGCGGGCGTACGCGTCGAACCTTTTGCTGGTACTGTCGAGTGGGACTCCCAACGTTCCGCGCGTTCTCGCCCCTATGAATGTGGAATGTTCTGTTGGGCACTGCCTGGGTTCTTATTTCGAAGCAGAGGAAGGTAAACTTCGACAAGGTTGTTGTCATGGTGTTGTAGCACCCGAGTGACTAATCATCTTCCATTCTTGGATGCCAAATGAATTCCTGGGGATAATGGAAAAACAATATTAATTATTCTATCGTCCATTCGTCATTCAGTGGTGTTAGTGTACCGGGTAGACGAGGACGGTGGTGTGAGAAAAGGAATGATACCTTTTGATTTATGGCGCTCCAAGCCATGTCTCAAAAGGAACCGACGTTCGTCTTTAAAGGATTATTATATTATTATAAACCACTTTAAAGGATTATTATTGATTCGTCCAGTCATCCAGATACTCATTGTTCGACATGCCGTGACATGGACTAATGGGAAGGAAAACTATATAAACTCAACCTCGAACTTTAGAAAAGGAGGTGAGAGGACAGTGTTCCAGACTTCGCTACTGTCACCAAGTGTCAGGACTAGGGTTCCGTTTGTAATCTGGAACCTGGCTATTTCTATTCGGTTGGAGCCAGATCCTATTCCTGGTGGTTGAAGCCGGAAGGAACGATCAGAAATAGCAAGGACGAGATCGGAGTGGGCGTGCGACGGCTGGAGCCCGAGCAACCCCTTTCGATTTCATTGTTAGTCGTGAATCCAATAACTCACGAGATAAGATGCGAGCGCTGCTGTATCGATGGTGAGCTAGTTTTTGTTGATCTTTTCTCAGAACTTCATTATGTTTTTGCGAACCGTAGCTGTCGCCTTTGCTTGGTTGTGCTGAGGATATTAGATCATTGTTTGACTATTAACATCTCTATCTTCTTGCATTTGGAACTGTATGTTAGGTAGATTATATTTATTCTAATTTTGCTATGTGAAGCCAGTTCGCTTAGGAATCCTTGCCCAAGGTAATCGATTCTGTATCGACCACTACGAACCTTTCCAAAGTTTATCAGGCAGTATAACAGCGCAAACGTGTTTGCGCTGTTAGTCTCATCAATCCTTACACTATTTGTAACAGTCCACTGCTTTATAACATCCGGCGGATTCTATCATTTGATCACGACCAGCCTTCATCTTGCCATTGGATCTGTTCACGCATGAAATACGTCGTACATCGCGCAAAATTCAGGCGATGATTTGAGCTACAGAAGTCATCATTTGGGATGAAGTGTCGATGGCGACCGCTGAGGCATTGGTGACGATGGAATGGGCGTTGCGAGATTCGATTGACGATGACCGATTCGATGGTAAAAAAATTGTGCTGGGTGGTGACAGTCGTCTCAACCGTAATTTTAGATTTTCTTTTGTGTTGAGGTATGTACAAATGGTGACCAACTGACTGAGCTCTCTGGCACCCATGCAGCATGGGTTAGAAAGCTGAAAATTGTTTGTAGCAAATGAGCTACAATGCCATTTTCGGGCCTACTGCTTACAATTTTGACTTTTTTTCCACTTGACCCTTGTTCGTTCTAGGACGTTAAGACGTGAGTGAAGCATACCAGACTTTTTTCGCCGAAAAAAAAATCAAACGGTTTACGTCTCTCTGTTGAGGCATGGCTTCGTTTCAAGAGCAAAAGCAGCAACACCTCAGGAACAGAAATTGAAGCAGCAGTGGAAGATGTAGTACGGTGTCCATCCGGCGGTGAGTCCAGTTCCTCAAGGCACAAGTGAGGGTTCCGCTCCCTCGCAATCCATTACCATTTGGTGCAATTCATGCATACATACTGTATATATCTTTGACTTCTTGCCTCTCATCGCCCCATCAATTTTTTGTCCTCAATCAAGTGTGTCTTTTGCTGCCGAATATACTATTTAAAAAAGGGGAATCCTTTTCCTTTAATGATCCTCTTCCTTGGTTTCGCAGCAGCAAACTAGGAAACCAAGTTGTACCCAATGGCCATAGAAAATGTTACTACCGCAAGCGCGGTTGTAACATTGTCGATCGAAGTTTGTTCTTGTCGGACAGTTTCGAAATTGAACAGTTAGGGGGATGTTCGGGAACACATCCACCAAGCTTCTCGTGCATAGCTTCTTTAGGCGTTTTAGCGCTGACTCAATCCACACTAGACTTGAATGCTGAGTAAGGAGGCCCAAAGAATGCTCCAGTTGAGGGCTGGCACGGAAGGTCTGGATTAATGCTTAGGCTTCTCGGGAAGAAGTAGGTCTTCGTCTTGGATTGACATCATTCCCCCCTTTGAAAAAGCGCTTATCAAAGAAAATGCTGGTGGATGAAATAAAAAAAAAACAACGAAGTAAAAGTCATTAATGCATAAAGGAAGTAACCATCTGAAAACAAATATAAAGAAGTATCCCTTTAACAAGCACATATATCCATAGAAAAGGGGGTGGGGGGGTTACGTGTACCTTTCCAACCATTAACATTAGGTGGCCAAAGGGTACAGGATGTTTTCTCCCGTTTCTCTTTTCCAGATTATTATTGACAAGCAGCCAAATTTTCCATGAGAGAAAGAAATGAAACAAGGAAGGTCTTAGGCATTTAACCAAGAAATGTTTTACGGCCCAATTTCATGAAGTGGGACAAAATGCACAGAACATGTTACGATCATTCAAGTACATCCTATCACTGGCAGCAACGCCCGGGATGTCGTATCCTTTGAATGATGGGTGACTGTAAAGAGACAGTCGCGAATTCGGATGATGAATTATGAAGGGCGAGTACTCTTGAGGAAAGCAAGATGGCGTTCGTTTTTTTTGGATGAAGGAAAAGTTTCTCTCCTAGGGGCTCAGGTTTTCGTCATACCGCCCTATCCAAGCATCCTTATTTACCTTCTAACAGGGTTGTCATGACCACGACGGCAAATTGACACATTTAAGTTATAAACTTAAATGTTCTGAACTATTCTTTAGTTCATGATTTGCAAGGCTTCTCTGAGAACCATGCCATATATTGCACTTCAACTTTAGTTATATTTTCTGGTGAGTATTGCTAAGTTCGTGTTCAGCAAGATACAGAACTGGTTTTGGAAGGCCTGTTGGAAGAAAAATAATTGATACTCTCCTATGACCAGAATTGTAAGTTTTAGTACAATCCCAATTATGATGAGTAAACAAACTGATTGATAGGAAAACGTGAAATTGAGTGAATCTGCTGGCAGAAGGCTCTATATCGTGACTAGGCATTACTTTTAAGTACTTGTATTTTTCCTTACTTAAAGTAAACTTGAGTCCCAAGAGTAGACATCGCTCCTTGGGCAGTTCTCAGTGAGTTTGATTATGGGTGTTCATTGTTTCTTGGCTGTGAGTAAGGAAAGGTACTATTTCGACATGATAAGAGTTCACTTCATTCGCCGCTAATTTGAAGCCTTTGCCAAGATGAAGGTTCCTTTAAACTATCTATAATTGACTAAAACAGATTCAGTACTTGAAGTAATTAAAATATGACAATAGAATGGTTTGGTTCTTGAAGTATCTATGGTTCCTTTTGTGATCAGCAAATTCACGTTTTCAACCTTTTCTTGCCCATCAATTTGTTTTACATGTTTTCAAGCAGCGGGTAGCACTATCACAGCCGTTGAGGAGGTATGTGAATCGCACCTGTTTTTGTTATTGATACATGTAACAAGAGTCAGTACATGGACTCAAAACGGGAAGCATCGGTACACAAAGTAAAAAGGAAATTGTACTCGAGAAACTTATGAAATTTGGAACTCAAATTCATCATTATATAATTAGTATAATTTCCTTCACATAAAGTTTCAAGTCCAGGTAAAGGTTGAACCACCAACTGGGAAAAAAAAAGTAATATTAGTGATGCTCTCAAGTGAGCAAAGAGAGGGCAGTACTCCTCTACTGGGCAATGCAGTTATTTGTGTCAAGGAGAGGTTTCCTCTGACAGTGTTTCGGAAGTCCTCCACGGTGTCGAGGAATTTGAAGATTGTTTTTGGTTTATAGGAAGACGATAGCAAGTCACTGGTCACTCAGTTGGCGGTTAAGCAAAATAGGTACTTTTGGTTGATCGCCGAAAAAAAAAATTTGCCCAATTAAAGGTTTACTGAAGGGATTGTTACTTTCTATGAATCGGCGACAAATTAATTCATGATACTTCAATTCTCTTTAGCGGGAGACTTGTTATTCCTTTATTTATATGCTACTCTTGCTTTATTAATGACGAACTCAACAAATAAAAAGTTTGTCTCTAGGTCAAGCATGCTCAACAATCCTGAAATGAAGGCTTTCGCCATTAGTTCATGCCATGCAGTCTGGTGCCAGTATTTGCAGATGGCACCAGGATGAATGGTCTCAGAGCAAGTACCTGGGACATTGATTGGGATGTCTTCTCTATTTGAAAAAAAAAATATCGTGAAAGAAGTACACGAAATTAGAGGAAAAATTTTTACTGCCATAATACGTATAGTAAACATTTTTTGGAATGGCACTGAACTCTGGGACAACCTGTCCTTGCAAATTCAGTCTGCCATTAGGAATTACGAGCTTACGGACTCGATTCCATCCTTTTGGAACAGGTGGATGGGGCCAAGTGTTTACCTTCCACGAACCTTCTAATAAGACTAACCTGGTAATTGGCGTCCTTCGCTGCCTTAAGACGGTGTGATACTGAACCTAAATTTCAGACAAAGAGACACAAATCTAAAACAAGGTAACCATTTTGGATAGGTATTAACACCAATTGCAATGCCAATTACGTAGTTTGGGCATCGATACGTGTTTCTGTTGCACTTATTTCGTGATCTATTACTTCAACGTTTCTGGAACTCACACTGATATAAAGAATACCTGTTCCTTTAGCTTATTCGTACATTCTTTCTTGTCTAGGCTCTTTTCCATCATGTGTCCCCATGTTTAACTTTGATGGGTGTTATTTGTGCCACGGCATACTTCGGACAATCAGTATTAGTCTGGTAGAGTCTTGACCATTAGAAAATGTATTGCGTCGACTTTTGTGGCTCGGAACGGGACCTTGAGAGGTTTATTAATTGTCATTAAACTAGGATACTTGCGTCTAAAGTTTTGGTGGGACGTAAGGGGAGAGTAGGGTTAGGGAGGTCTGACCTTCCCAAAAATTATATACCTAAAAACTAGAAGTATGTTTTTTTCATGCAATTTCGAATTATCGATTACTTGCTCATCCCCAAAGGCCATATGACTTCTCTCAAATCATTTCATTCATTTCCAAATGGTAGAAGTGAGCGACATATGGGTGGCTATCGCGCACTGTCTTCCTGTTTCTGAACTGCAGGATTTAGCCATTGGGGACCGTCTGGCTCTCCCCAACGTTTCTCAAGGTCTGCTTATCTCGATTGCGCATCCATGAGGTGACGCTTGAACCTTTTGCCGCAAATACGGCACTGCCATGAGCATGAATGTTCATCACCACCTTTTTTCATGGGGTTTTCTTTTTCGAGGTCTCTTAAATGCGAATGAGTGGCTTTTTAATAATGTTGATGCCGACATCCAATTTTTTGCTTGGCTTGATTCTGCAAAGCGCGTGGTGACAGGAGCCCAATGATATATTTCCCACATAATAGGCAAACGTACAAATGCCTCCTGAATTTTCCTCAACGGAAAATGAGACCTTATTGAAAAGTATCTTTTTTCAAAACTCTATGGGGATTTGCCACCTCAAAGTCAAAGAGGTTGCTGACTTGGCCGAAGTGTTGCAAATAGCTTTAAATAGAATGTGGAATCGTTAGAGCAAGGCAAGCCATTGAGGTGATTGAGGTCGATTTCCAAGTGACGATCTTCCGAGCCTCATACTGACCGTCCCTAAGAGCTTCTTCGCGTTTTCGTGAACCGAAAACATAAAATTTCATACGTGCGTTTCCTTTCGCGATCACGACGGGATCAGACTGTCTCGAACGCTCCAGATCACGGCTTCGTAAGGCCTCACACGCTGAATACCTCGAAGCCGTTCGCACGCGCGCAACTGGGAGAAACAGCGGCTTGGATCTTCCGAGATGATCACGCGTGGAGGACGAGGACAAGACCGACACGAACCGAACACGAGATGGAGAAACATGTTTCGGAGGATTCACCCACGATGCAACTTCTCTCGATTCTGCCGTTTCTGGAAATTACGTCCTTCGTGACTTTTTTTTTTCTCAGTTGGGAGGCACTGATTAAGACCAAAGCCGCGAGCACTCCGAAGAACGTTTGACATATTTCTAGAACAAGCCATGCCAAGGCATGCGCATTCAGGTCTCGGCATAGTGCCCCAGAGCGAAACGTAAAGTGAGCTACATCGAGATCATACTTGTTTCAAAGTAATCTACAGAGTCGCCGAGTCGAATGCAGATTCCTACAAAACACAATCGTAACCGATGGGAAACGCCAATCTGCTTCCCTCTCGTGTGTTTCCTCTCTCTCCCCCTCCCCCGAGATCGAATGACGCAACACGGCTTCACCTGGCGCAGCTCTCCGTCACATGGGAATTCTTGCCTCAAATGGTTACGAAACAGAAGAAATTCACCATGTTGTCGGAACGGAGGAACGCTTCCTTCGGATTTCCTCACCGAGTTCGGGGCTATCATCGACACGAGAAACCGCATCATGAAAATAGGATCCGATGCTATTCCCACGGGTTCGGAAAACGCGGAAGAAGAGATGGATTGGACTCCTTCGCCCGTTGAGACATGCGAAGGAATTCAAATATGTCCACCTCCGTTCCTGCAATTTCAACCGGATTCCTCATTCCATGAATTTCTAATGGAAACTTATTGACTCTTTAGCTCATTCATACGTTCTTTCCATCCTGTGTCTCCATTTTCAACTTTGATGAGGTAGTGTTTTTTTCCTACCACGTGTGAAGAATGCGGTCTTCCACCCTTTTCGCCTCCGAGGCCTACCGGGAAGAACTCTTTGTTTCCCTAAAAACGACCCTGACACTTTCACGGTGATGAAAAGGGAAAAACATAACAAAGGAAGGGAAGGAGGAAATCTACTGTGTACTCCTCCTGAGGTGGTAAAAAAAAAAAAGAGTTGCAGGAATATATCATCCTTTCCTACTCGAATGTTTTCCATGCCTTTCTCTTCCCTTCATAATGAAGTGTTGTGATGAAATTATTGTCTATTGTTTTTAATAAAGTTAAGTATTTTACTTGGAAGAATCACGAGAATTTTCATCTCTCCAGAAATTCTGTCTGGCGGACCTGCCTTGACCCTCGAATCTGGAACGGGGCAGGTGACCGATTGATATCGATCACTGGTTACGTCACACGCACGGCATACGAGTTCGGAGTTTCTCTCCACACGAGAAACCAGATCACGAATGTAAGATCCGATGGACAACGCCGGTATCCCCTTTATGGAGAGAGACGGAACGAAGGAAACCCGGCGCACCCGCAAGAGTACACCTCTTGGAATGGAATCTTTCTACGTCTCCTTATCGACACGCGGGGCTCTGGAGCGTGTCTTCGGTTTCGACTCGATCCTGTGGACGACCGAGGATGATGATACGATGCATCAGAAATTCGTGGCATGCCGCTCTCTCGGAGAGGAGATCAAAGTCGACGGAATCCTGGGCATGGATTTTTTCCTGTACGAGTTCGGAGTTTCTCTCGACGCGAGAAACCTTGCCGTCTCGATGATGGGACGTCCACTTTGAAGGAGGACGTGAGGGCGGTTTACCTCCTTCGGTTCGGCGAATGAACACGGACGGATCGATGAGGAAAAAAGAGCCGAGGATTAAAAGACCCCAGAGTCACGCATCGGACGGCGGACACCGATCCCCTGCTTCGTGATTTCGTCGTTGTCGTCGCTTGAAATGGATAAAAATGAAAAAATAAAAAACCACCTTCGTGGATTTCATACGCGCGTTTCCTTTGATTCGGGCGAAGGGACCCTACGATATCGGCAGACCGTTTCGCATGCTTCTGATCGCGGCTTCGACGTATGCAGCGTGCAAGTCTCCTCGATCGCACGGCAAACTTTAACGCATTTCGGTGGTTGCTCCAAATTCACTGGATGGAGTGAAATCGGGAAGAGGAGGAATGCCAGGCATGCATCTCGGCGTAGTGACCGAGAGCGAGACGAACAGTGAGCTACATCGAGATCATACTCGTTTCAAAGTATTCTACAGAGTCGCCGAGTCGAATGCAGATTCCTCCAAAACACAATCGTAACCGATGGGAAACGCCAATCTGCTTCCCTCCCGTGTGTTTCCTCTCTCTCCCCCGAGATCGAATGACGCGACACGGCTTTTCAAAGCGCATCGGCCTTGCTGAAGAGGCATGAAGATCTAATTCCGATTATACATTGAGGGTACTGCTGATTTGGAAGTGGGCATTGAGACAGAGGACGGCACTTACTGTGGTCCACGACGAGTGATCCCTGCATGTTATGCGCACGTAAAGCCACACGATTCTATGACGTGTATTTCCATGATCCCGCGGTATGACACGCATCTGATGATCATACTCGGCTGATTCTTTTCAGATTCTGCTCATTCGGTGCTAACGCCGTCTCGTCCCACAACCCAGTCCGTGTGCGTGATTTCGTCATTAACTTTTATTCTTGTAATGGCAAACTGTAGATCACTAACTTCCTTGATGGTCTATTCCAAATGGCTCTTCCGTTGTTTCTATGGTAGTCGGTAACGTCGCTGCGAAGCCTATTTTTTTTTGGCTGATAAGAACAGGTTAATGATGTTTTAAGTCGAAATGAAACATCGACCAAATTATGGGACATTCCAACTAGTTCATCTCCAATGATGTTCAATGTTGTTGATGGTTTTTTCAGGAGGAGATTCATAACCTTCGCTGCGTGTGTGCACTTTTTGTCTCAGACTAAAAATAGGCCNCAAGGTGTGCGGCAAGGAAACGAAGGACGTCAAGAAGCACATCGTCAAGAACCACGAAGACGACCGAAGGAAGGCGGCTGAATTGGCAGCATTGTCCATCGTGGAACATCTTGTAAACTTTTTTTTTTCCACTTTTATTTAGTTACCTGGACATGTTTTGTGTCAACATCGACTGGCAGTGCGAATCAAGAACGTAACGTCACTAGCGATTATTGTGAAGAAGTAGAAGGTATCTAAACAGGCCAACAGTTAAAAATGACTCAGGTTCAAGTTCTTTCCCGATTTGAAAGATGAACGCAACATTGTCAGTTATGGGCAGCTATGTTAATTAACTGTTTTCAAGAAATTTGTCTGAAAGGATAAATTTACAAAATCTATCAGGAAATGTGTGGTTACCTTAGACATATGTCTACGACACCTTCATTTCGTCCAAAAGTCCAGGTGAATTGTTATATATTTTGACCAACATAATTTCATTCTGAGGAGCAACGAATATCGAAGTAACCATTGCTCGTAAAAATAGGTTAACCTATTGACTGCTTTGGACTAATTGCATTGACTGCTTTGGACTAACTCTGCTCAATTATATACCTCTGGTTGAAGTCAATTTTTTCCCTCATTAAACAGCAAAAGTTGGCCAATCAGTCCTCGCCCATCACTCCATGCAAATGCCAGTGCTTCGCTCAGAGAGAACGGCACGGAGCCGGGGAGAGAAGCGAGGACAACCAATGTCAAAGTAGTGGAGATCCTGGGCTGGATTACTTACAGGTAAACTCATTTGAAAGACTACCGACCAAAGAGTTGCTTTGTCTCCTGGGAGAAGTTTTTCCAAGATGAAGGAAGTGAATCAACATGCATTATGAGAAAATAATGATAAAGTAATATTTTTGCTCGTTAGAAAGTCAACTTTTTCAGAGAACTGACATCTGGCGCCTCATTTACTTTATTCGATGCTTTATTCTGTGTTCCATGAATTTTGAAAGAACTTTAAATATTGGAGGCATAAAATAAAACACGGCATCCATAACCGTATTTTAATTTGTGATTTCTTCATTGTGTTTCAGAAACGCCTGAGCCAAACTCACGATACCAAAAACATGAATACCATGTTGAAACTATTTCGAACCCTGTTGGACCAAATGCAAGTAAACCAGAGCCTCGAGTTATTCCAGCCGGCCACCCACGACCGGATACCAGACGCCATCCGGTCCCTGCTGGCCACGCGCTACAAGGCCGCCACCGTCGGGAAGCTCTGCGACGCCCTCGAGGCCTTCCGGGAGGCAGTCGCGGCGAGCCTGGCCCTGCAGCAAGAGATCCCGACCGCCGCTCTCGAGACGCTCCGGGCGCAGATCAAACACTGCCGGAAAATCAGCAGGAAAGGTGATTGTTTGCTT
>CAJPEV010000939.1:28475-82042 GCA_905338385.1 Darwinula stevensoni
CCCCCCCCCCCCAAAGTGCACTAAATAACTTCTTTTGCAGTTGCTGTCCTTCAACAAAGTAGGCTGATATGAATGCCCACCCAGTCCACTAATCCCATAAGGTGGTCTCAGTTTTACCAACATAGCATGTTTGTCTTTCGTCTGATCTTGCTCATCTATATTTTTCATCACTTGGCTAAATCAGAATTGCGAATGTGAGGTGTATAGGATGGAAACTGATAGTCAATGATTGAAGGTATGTCACAGATGACCTGCTTTGAACTCATTTTTCTCTTCTTTTTTTCCCCCTCTAAACTCGTTGCATTTTCTTCTTTTCACACCTAATCACCCGCCTCCTAAATGAATCTTGAACGAGCATCATTCTCGTGGATTTTATTTCCACTCACTTTTATATACCAGTGCACCAAGTTGCCCCTACTTCGAATGCCAGGAGGCTCGACATGCCCGTGGCTTCAGAGACCCGCCGCATCATAACACCAAGAAATGTTGTCGCGGCTAGAACCAGTTCTTCGTGCTCAAAGCACACGAAAACAGGTGAATTCCTCTTTGTTCTGTTAATACCTTGACGCCACACAATATATAATATAACACTTCGAATCAGGTGGGAACCGCCACGCCTACATATGCCCCCTCTGCGGCCTGGCCATCCCAAACGGCAGGCTCTTCGACCACTGCAAATCCAAGAAGCAGCAGCTGACCCACCCTCATCGCTCCAACCTGATCATCATGCAGTTCACCCAGAAAGCGCTGGGACGCCTCCACAAGACCCCGTGGACCAAGGACGAGATGAAACGGAGGAAGCGGGAGTGGCCGTGCAAGGTGTGCGGCAAGGAAACGAAGGACGTCAAGAAGCACATCGTCAAGAACCACGAAGACGACCGAAGGAAGGCGGCTGAATTGGCAGCATTGTCCATCGTGGAACATCTTGTAAACTTTTTTTTTCCCACTTTTATTTAGTTACCTGGACATGTTTTGTGTCAACATCGACTGGCAGTGCGAATCAAGAACGTAACGTCACTAGCGATTATTGTGAAGAAGTAGAAGGTATCTAAACGGGCCAACAGTTAAAAATGACTCAGGTTCAAGTTCTTTCCCGATTTGAAAGCTATCAGGAAATGTGTGGTTACCTTAGACATATGTCTACGACACCTTCATTTCGTCCAAAAGTCCAGGTGAATTGTTATATATTTTGACCAGCATAATTTCATTCTGAGGAGCAACGAATATCGAAGTAACCATTGCTCGTAAAAATAGGTTAACCCAGCCTGCATTGACTGCTTTGGCTCTGCTCAGTTATATACCTCTGGTTGAAGTCAATTTTTTCCCTCATTAAACAGCAAAAGTTGGCCAATCAGTCCTCGCCCATCACTCCATGCAAATGCCAGTGCTTCGCTCAGAGAGAACGGCACGGAGCCGGGGAGAGAAGCGAGGAGGACAAGCAATGTCAAAGTAGTGGAGATCCTGGGCTGGATTATTTACAGGTAAACTCATTTGAAAGACTACCGACCAAATAGTTGCTTTGTCTCCTGGGAGAAGTTTTTCCAAGATGAAGGAAGTGAATCAACATGCATTATGAGAAAATAATGATAAAGTAATATTTTTGCTCGTTAGAAAGTCAACTTTTTCGGAGAACTGACATCTGGCGCCTCATTTACTTTATTCGATGCTTTATTCTGTGTTCCATGAATTTTGAAAGAACTTTAAATATTGGAGGCATAAAATAAAACACGGCATCCATAACCGTATTTTAATTTGTGATTTCTTCATTGTGTTTCAGAAACGCCTGAGCCAAACTCACGATACCAAAAACATGAATACCATGTTGAAACTATTTCGAACCCTGTTGGACCAAATGCAAGTAAACCAGAGCCTCGAGTTATTCCAGCCGGCCACCCACGACCGGATACCAGACGCCATCCGGTCCCTGCTGGCCACGCGCTACAAGGCCGCCACCGTCGGGAAGCTCTGCGACGCCCTCGAGGCCTTCCGGGAGGCAGTCGCGGCGAGCCTGGCCCTGCAGCAAGAGATCCCGACCGCCGCTCTCGAGACGCTCCGGGCGCAGATCAAACACTGCCGGAAAATCAGCAGGAAAGGTCATTGATTGCTTGGACCTTTGTGTTTGTTTGCTTGGACCTTTGGGTGGAATTGCACGTTCCTTCATTGCTTCCGCCGACTCAGGTTTTGTCAGCGATTCTAGACCTGATGATTTCAATGGGGGAAAAAGAGACTGATGCTCCAGGGACCTTCAAGATTCGCGACTATACTGTGAAAACGTACTTAATTATGGAACCGTACAGTACTTAATCGTGAGGTTCAGATTTGTTTTCCCTGGTTTATTTTTTCATCTCTCTTATTGTCCACTGCACAAAATCTTCTTACCCATTTAACTTCGAAGCAGTGCAAGGTGCAGATTCACTTAAAGACTCAATTCGCACGTGCTTTAATCCTCAGCCCTGACAGGAAATACTAGAGAAACACGAATAGTTTCACCGGAAGGAGGGACCAAGGGAAAGACCACTAAGTTCAAGAGTTCCCAGATCCCACAAGTTTTCCTTCGTTCTGTTCCAAATGTTAATGATCAGTAGGGAGCGGACGCTTCGTAGTTTTCAGGGCTCGCACATCATGAAAATCGACGACCCTTGACTTCGTTCGCCGCGTTTTTATTCCTCTTTTAGGAAACTCAAGAACCGATAGAAGATGTAAACTTCCTAAATATTTTCCGAGCGAATCTTTATGACAATCTTATATTCATTAGAAACGTGAATACGAAACGTTTTCCACATCATTCTTACAACTCCAATTGCACATTATCTCCTCTGGCAAGCAGTTTTCAAGATTCATAAATTTTACTTTTCGTTTCTTGCCGTTGCGTAGTTGCCAAGACGCAGAGAAGCGTTTTGTGGACCGAACAGACGAAAAATCTGCCCATCATCCGCGAGGAAACGCGAAAGCTCCTCTCCGACAAGCGCATCAAAGACGACGTCACGAAAATCACAGGAATGGAAACCCCCAGCAGGCCCGACGCCCTCCGTCTGAGGCGGATCCTCACGTCCCTGATGGTGATCACAAACGGCCATCGAAGCGGGGTCATCGAGAACATGCGCCTCAAAGAATACCGGGAGATGGAACAGTGGGATCACGAATTCTCAGTCATCCGTGTCAGGAAGCAAAAAATCCCCTCAACCAGGGCAATTTCCACGCGGCGAAACGTAAACGGTAGAGGAATTCCTTTACATTACAGGTGTTGAACCACAAAAAGGTTTCCGACGGTCCCGCCAACGTCTTCATGGGGAACGAGATGAGAGCGGCCGTGGAGTTTTACGTGAGGACCTGCCGTCCCCTTTTCTCGGACGACGGTGAGTCCCGAGCATCCCGCTCGCACGTCGACATCAAAGTGTCTTTGGGATCTCATCCCTTTCGCGAGGATGCGTCTATCGTCTGAAAGTAAAGGACTCACCGAAGGCAATAACTTTAATCAAATTTCAACATGCATTTCATGTGCTATGGACGTAGACATAGGTGGGGAGGGCAACGAAAAACCCGACGCCTGAGATAGTTCAAGTTGATGCTAGACGCGAGGAAAATTTTAAAAATCCCACGCCGGCTCATCTCACTACGCCTCTTGTCTTCAAGTGCAAAAAAAAATGGGGGGACTCAAATCGAACTCTCAATAATATATGTATTCTGCTGTGTCCAATCGTGACAATGAAATTATTTCAGATTCGCCCGACGCCCTGGTTTTCAACAGTGCCAAGGGAAAGCCGCCAAAAATGAGTGAAGAGCTGGATGCATTTGCCAAATTATACGATTGTTCCTTGGCAGAAAATCCTTTCTGGAATGCCAACGGCATCCGTCACTTCTACGCAACCCGGGTTTGTGATCCGCCGTCTTCGCAATTGTTTTAAAACTCAATTATGGAGGAATACGTGTCGCCGAGTGCATATATTTTAGCGTCGAGTTGAAACATCAGAAAAAGAAATAGTGTGAACTCCCTTCACACTTTATTTACCATCTCTCCCTTCAGGCTCACATCGACCTCTCCGACGGCGAGAGAAACGCCACAGCCATCCAAATGTGCCAGAGGCCGCAGACGCAGACGAATAAATATCTGGTCGCCACGACCGTCGATTGCAGGAAGGGGTACAGCCACATGCAAACCATGATGGGGGTTGCGACGCTCAAATGAAGCGGGAACCCATTCGGTGGACCCGAAACACCTAATACGTATTCAGATTTAATATATTCCGCTTCGCAAGGATGAAATCGACCCAGTCTATTCGTGAGGAAATGATTTAGAGCACGTCTTTAGTTCTCAATGTTTGCACAGTACAATAATTCCAGTGATAATACACCATTTACTTTTTCTTCAGCAAATCGTTTTCATGGCATGAAATGACTTCACACTTGACCTTCACCGCCTAAAGTGCGCAAGCACAACATCGCGCTCACCGAGCGCGACGCATCCCGGTTTACGAACAAGACTCATTCCGACCGACATAGGGACAGTGAGCAACGAGGTGACAGTGAGCAACGAGGTGGGATGGGGGGCCATCAGTTCAGAGACTGCATGCACCGTGAGCACGGCGGCCTCCAAGCTCTCATGGGTTGGCTAAGCTCTCATGGGTTGGCTAGTCGCTGTGCCTAACGTCCGGCAGTCCGCCGATTGGTCGTCGGATCGCGCGTGTCGACCAACCAATCGATCATCAATTATGGTCAGGTGGAACTCGTCTGCGACTATGGTGTAAAGATGTTTGTCCGTCGTGGCAAACGACAGACCGGCTAAAATGATCTCTCTTTTTTTTCCAATGGCGAGGGTTCATCTCTCGCCTCGTCGTGGAAACCATGCACGGTTCTCGGATGTTATTAATACTATAGTTCATGGCATCCGCTCTTGGCAGTATTGAATAAATTTATCAATATTCAGCTCAACTGCGTCATTCGTGAAAGGATACCAAGTGGAACTCAACTCAGTGCAACTCCAATGGGAACGAACACTTCGAATTCGTGACTACCAAAGGCACTCGTGGCTCCAGAAGGCGAGGACTGGATGACAATAGTTGTGGATGGAATGGACCAAAAGAAAACCGATGTTCCTCGATTTGCACGGGAAGATAAGAACACTATCAACCTCCCAATTTATCAGCACTAATATTGTAACGTATGCCAGCCTATGTCCGCGCAACGTCCAGTGTATCAGTAGAGAGTCAAGGCACAGGAAGCTGAAGGAGGTGAACCAACACGTGGAGATGCATGAATATGGAGGTGAACCCAGTGTTTGGGGTCGCCAACCCGTGGAAGGGCTCCTTGCATGATCTTTTCTTCTCGAATGTGCTACCCAAACACTGATACCCATTCGCATAATGATGTTATGGCTCCTTGTACAAAGTCCCTCCAATCAAGTCTAAACTCCAAACCTATCCTCCAATCCAGCAAGATTTCTGCTGAAGATCCCTCACTCCGAGGTGACTGAAGAACTCGAACAAGTCGAATTAGTACCGATTTTACCGGGGTACTTGGGCCCTTTTGATCGTGGGTGCTCTGAAAATGACCACCTTCCTCTCTAAAAAAAAAAAAAAAAAATTGCATGTTCTGGGGAAAACTCACGACCATCGAAAAGATCCTCTAACTATAGCGTTTTTCCTTTGTATGTTTTATCTGGAAATGAAGATCACCTCGTTGTCATTGAAAATACTGTAAAGGGCTTGGACCGGTTGTTTCGTTAAAATGTATAGTCTTTTTTATTAGTTTTTTTTTTGGAAATACACTTTTTTGTTTTCTTGAATTACGCCTTACTTACTCCCGCTCGAATTAGAATTGGCACGGACCTGATTACCTGGAAAGGAATTCATTGTAGTGGAATCGGGGCGCGTAAAGGTAAAGATTTTATTTTAACTTAATTAATATTTGCTATTTTCATAAATACAACCCACTGCGCCCCGTGCCCGTTACAATATCACAGGTACATTCTATTTCGGGTGTATACATTAATCCATCCAAGACACTCATGTTTCTGCTGCTATTCAATTTTCAATGTTGCAGTAACCATCACAGAATTTGTAACATGTATAACTCTTTTAAGCGACACATCGATTCTCTTGAAATTCCCATTTTCTCGCAAGCCAAGAGAATGCAGAGAATCTGTGGGTCTTCATTACTGTAGGTTTTTTTTTTTTTTCAAAATCCACTGTTATTGCCTTCTGGTCAGGGATCATGGCGTGCACTGAAGAAGACATCCGGGAGTTCGCCTACGTGGACATGGGCCAATTTCCACATGACTTCGGCAGTAAGATTGGAATCATTATTCCACTTGAGAAGGAACATAAGTAGCAAGCTACCGATCTAAAATGGATAATTGCTGTCGGGAAAATAAGAACAAATACATTCTCGCTCTAGCAAATTCGGGGATTCGGACATCTTTGAGGCTTCATGTAACTCCTCCTTATAAGTAATGCACTTGTATATTCACATGGATTCAAATGTTTTTCTGTTTTAATTCGTTTCCTACTGAGAATTATATGACTGTTGGAAGTGATATTGGAGAGGGGGGGGGGGAACTCCCTGCTTTCAATTTAAAGCAATTTGTGACCGCCATCCTTTTCACATCCGAAACAAGCTTCACAGGTTCCATTTCTCTCGGATTGTTTTCAACTTTCATCCAGTTGGCCATACCCACGAGGACATGGATCAGATGATCAGCATAAGTCAATTGTAACATCTATAGCAGACGATGTCCTGTCTGGTGTTTTCACATGAGCGGACGTCGGAAGGGTCATAGAGTGCGTACCAGTATTGCAGGCTCAATGTCACACCAATAAATATCGGGAAAATCCTGTGGGGCACCCCGAAATTATAACTCGTGACTTCGAAGATGCGAGTGCAGTCTTTGGATTCATAAAATGCCTCTTTCTTCCTCCACGTGGTCTTTATCATCCGGTACAACCTAATTGGAGCAACAAAAAATGGTTGTTCCCTCTCTGCCGGACCTTTGCAGATATTCTACAGCAGGAGCCATACAAAGAGTACGGGTGACGGAGGACGTGGAAAAGACTGTGGAGATGGGTTGCACAACTGTGAAAATCTATGGAGATGGGTTGCACAACTGTGAAAATCTACGAAGTGTACCACTTTCCTCTTCTTTCCTCTTACCATGGTTCTCTTTCTCCTATATCGACACCTTCCTAAAAATAAAGCAAGAGGCCAATGGCTGGCCATCTGAATGTCTAACTGATAACGAGAAGGATGTATACATCAAACGGTATGAGCAACACGAAGGAATCAAGCTGGAAAAGGATAATACAGGGTGCTCGAAAAGTCACTGTGCAGTAGAATGCACATGATGTAGGAGACCTCACTGTAGCTAGGAATTACAGAAAATAAATTATGTGAATCGGGGAAGGTGCAAATATTTTATGAAGTATTGAGTGGAAATTCATGTACCTGGTGATGCAATACATGTGATACGCAGTACAATACTAAATACAAGCAACAAGTTACACTGACTTTTCGGACACCCTGTATAACAAAATCCGGTTTGCGAAATTTTAATCAGGACCACTTTCGCGAAGAGCACAACCGGATGTGAACAGTTTCCTTGCAGGACCTAAAATCAAAATCGGCAGAATGGTTCATTGATAATGTTCAGTCATGGAAATGAAATGAGCCAACAGAGACGAGCACCTGCCTCAGCTAACGACCACAAACATTCATTGCAATTTTTATTACATGTCACGCTCGAATAAAGCTTCACTCCATCCTTCAACAATTATGCAAGGCCACATTATACTATGACTCGGATTCCGTCATTTACGTCAGTGAGGTAACAAACAATCCGCCGTTGAGGGACTTCCTTAGCGAGTTCACAGACGAATTGGGTGATCGCTTTAATTTCATTTCAGGTGGATCAAATAAATACGCATACGGGACATCACACGGAAAAGAGTCCCTAAAAGTTCGTGGCTTCACACTCAATCACGATGCCTCTCATAAAATAACGTTTGACGCCATGCATCTATTTATTGCATGGTTTCAAGCTGCGAAGAGGTAAAAGGTCCGAGAAGGCGGAGCAAATTACCATCATCGACCCTCAAAAAATCATCCGTGAAAAGAAAGGGAAAAAGCCGTTCACCACGTAAAAGAGAAAGAGGTATCAGGTTGTACACGATAAGAGGCTTCTTCAGCAGGATTTCACCACCTTACCATACAGTTTCCAACTCGAAAGCATCCTCTGTGCCCTCGCCAAGTTACTTCGGTGAGTCTCGCTCTAGCATCGTCATTCCATTTGTCTTAGAAATTCGTTCCCCATTTCTGGTCTCGGGAGCGTCACATCCCCGCTGTAAAGAGTATATTTATGCATAAAAATGCCTGCTTCAGAAGCGAATTGTGACAGGGTTTGGGTAAAAAAGACTTCCGTTCCATAAAAAAAATTTCTACCCGACATTCCATGAAACTTCTAAGACTCAAATAAAAAAGTATCATTCTTCCCAATTACATGACTTGAATGGCCAATGAAAGCATTAATCTTCGTGGCAGTTCTCCCATTTTCTGATCCCTTTACCGCAATCTTTTTTAATTCATTCCCTCCTGTTCCGTTTTTTCCTCTTGATATGCCTTAACTGACCATTTCATTAATCTTCCTTAGCAAAAACATGTGTGTGATCTTGGCTCAAGAATAATTTCTGGCATCATCTCCACAAGTGTTCAGATTTTTCCTTACATATGAACTGAGTAGTAGAGAAACATCTTACAACATTTATTAGAAACACGAGAAGAACAGGGTGTCTCATCTATCAAATTTTCATAATTGAGGACATGCGAGCCAACAGCCAAGTCTGACAGTGGCTTGCACTGCAAAGAAACAACGTTAATTAAGCGCACGTGGACCCATAGGTCATTGGAGCATAAATCAATATGAGTAATCCCATACTTGCGATTAAGCAATTAAAACCGCGAAGTGTTAATCGAAGTTCACCAATTACAATGCCACCGTAGTCCACCCGTGTTAGGTGCACTATAATCAAGGCAGAAGGTGGATTTGCATTCCTTCGCGCATATCCACCTACTGCCTTGACACCTTCAGATCCGAAGGAGTAAATTGAACACATTTTTGTATGTTACAATAAGTTCAATGCATGAATACAGACTACTATCGCTAGCCCACACGTCCTCACAATATATTCAATATTTACAGGTCTTCTGTCGCAAACACAAAGTCTAATAGACATAAGAATCGCACCAGTCTCCCAGGTAAAAAGAAAGAAGAGACGTGGTGGCGTGCCCCTGGGGCTTCACCAGAGGCCGTGAAGGAAACTTGATGGGATACCTTCAGTCAACTGCCAGACTTTACTCATTTATCTCTGGTTTTAGCATTGACATTGTTAGTGACTCAGTCAAAGCAGGAAGATAATATCCTTCCTTTATTGAAAGGCGAGTCATTTCATGGAAGCGTACTTGTGGCGTCTAATAACTTACCAAATAATACAGTAGGCCAGGAAACGTTCCTAGAACATCTTAAGTAGTCAAACGTTCATATTGAGGTTAATAGAACAATTATGCGATTATTTCGAATGCAAACAAAAATTAAAGGCAAATATTCTACATAGCAGCTGCAATTCCTTGACAGCCATTCCAATAAATGAAAAATAAAGAATACGTAAAAATGACTTAATTCGATTCTTCCTCACATCAAATAAACCAATTTGCACCATTCCAAGTTTTATTTTTCCATCAGCCAATAGGAGTGAAGGCCACACAGCATTTTTTCCATCGAACTTTCGCATCCCTCTAAGACGAGCAGTAACTTTCATTCCGTATTGGTGACTAAAGTAGATACAATAAAAAATTATTTTATATAATGGTACCTTTAACAAAGTAACATCACATTTGAATGTCTAGACTTGGTATCATAACACATCCCTCGAAGAGACGACCATTCCACAAGACCTGTAGGTAACATGTAGAATCAATACCAATTCCAATTTAATGTAAACATAAATCCCCACACTAAAGTGGCAACATCTAATACTAGATCTTCAACATTACTTGATCTGAAAACTAAAATTCAGCGACGGGTACGATCTGAGGACATTAAATGTTTCTTCAGAATTGACTCCTGTTGCAATATTTTACAAAATAAGATGGTAATAAGAGACCATGTCAGAACATGAAACATTTACCAAACCTGACAACGGAGTGCATTCTGGATCATTTCCTAAGGAGGGAGACAAGGCACATATCTCCATGGTCTTTACTGTGATCTGGCGTGCCTATACAAGTTATTCACAGTGACGATGACGACTTTCCTTCATTAACTGCAATCGATACTTTTTCGGTTTTGAAACTTTTCCTATTGGGAAGAGGAGCTCAATCGTAATCATAATCAATTACAATGCCGCCTTAACCGAAACGTGTCTCACAGATCACACTAATGTAATTAAGAAGTAAATAGGGAGAAAGTTCAATATCGAACAGAACGAGTCTCCATGATACGCGGAGTTTAACCGTAATCGAAATCAATCACAATGCCCCCCTAATCCACATGCGTCAGACCAACCACGTTGGAGTCCTTGAGATGCAACAAATGTTTGGATACCATTTGATCACGCTTTCAGCCAGGCCACGCTAACACCACTCATCACGAGGCAACCATGAAAAGATTTACTCCGCTCAATTGAAGGGCTAAAATGTTACCAAGTGTGAATAATGCTCGGCTTGAAGTTTCAAGGAGAATGCTTTTCATGTTCTATGAATGTTCTAATTCCGGATTCCTTACTGACAAGCGCTAGAATTTAACAAGTCCCACTTCGATGATTAACTTGAGGGAACTAAACATGTGATCACCGCAGTGGTCATGTTACTTATGAGTAGGAACATCTGACATAATAGGATTGGAATTGAACCGAATTAAGCAAGTGAGGATACAACATCCACATAAAATCAGCTGAACCTTCTGCTCTGGCCTATTCTGTCACAGGCATAACGCCACTAGGCTAGGTTTCCCATAAGCTCAGGCGCCATTACCGTACACCTCGGCAACCCGTTAGCCAGGGCGATGTAGCGCTTATCCCAAGCCAATCGTAGGACAATTTGCTAACGGCTGGTTCGATGCTTCCCTTCCAGAGGTATGCAATAAGACTAAGTAAAATGAAGGCTGAGGTAACTTGGAATTTCTTAAGATTAAAATAATTCCCTGTATCTGCGTGTAATCTTGGTGCGTTTCTTGCAATGATACATTCATGATTGCATGATTGCAATATAATACATTCAGCATGATGTCAAACTGATTGCTATAACTGAATTTAGATTTTAATTCCACGATAATTATGTTTTCCCCATTCATTGCAATTGGAATGTCAGTCCACGGAGTATAATCGTAATTATAACCGAATACAATGCCCCCATAATCAATCCATGCATGTTTAGCACATTATTACACCGTTTATTAAATCCTGGTAAATTGTTCCCTCTTTCGTTTTGACCATGAAGATATTCATGCTTTTCTTAGTCAATGAAGACGCAGTATATTCATCTTCTAATCCTTTCATTAACCTAAACTTAATGCAGTCCGGTGCTATCATCCGGTGATACCTAATTGGAGCAACAAAAAGTTGTTGTTCCCTCTCTGCCGGACCTGTTCAGATATTCTACAGCAAGATCTTGCCAGCATACCGACGAGTCAAGAGCCATACAAGAAGTACGGGTGACGGTGACGGAAGACGTGGAAAGGTTGTACGAATGTGAAAATCTACTAGGTGTACCACTTCCCTCATAAATCCAGGAATCTCTTTGGCCTCTTGCTTTATTTTTTGGAAGGTGTCGATATAGGAAAGTGGCTGGCCATCTGAATGTCTAACGGATAACGAGAAGGATGTATACATCGAACGGTATGAGCAACAAGAAGGATCAAGCTGGAAAAGGATAATACAGGGTGTTCGAAAAGTCACTGTGCAGTAGAATGCACATGATGTAGGAGGCGTCACTGTAGCAAGGAATTACAGGAAATAAATTATGTGAATCGGGGAAGGTGCTAATATTTTATAAAGTATTGAGTGGAAATTCATGTATCTGGTGATGCAATAAATGTGATACGCAGTACAATACTAAATACAAGCAACAAAATAAATGAATTCTACTGCAGTGACTTTTCGAACACCCTGTATAACAAAATCCCGTTTGCGAGCTGTAGCAAAATGGGCGTTGAACTCGTTTTGGGGGAAGTTCGGGATAGGCGAAAATTTAAGGACCACTTTCGAGAAGAGCACAACGGTTATGAACAGCTTCCTTGCAGGACCTAAAATCAAAATCGGCAGAATGATTCATTGATAATGTTCAGTCATGGCAATGAAATGAGCCAACAGAGACGAGCACCTGCCTCAGCTAACGACCACAAACATTCATTGCAATTTTTATTACATGTCACGCTCGAATAAAGCTTCACTCCATTCTTCAACAATTACGCAAGGCCACATTATACTATGACTCGGATTCCGTCATTTACGTCAGTGACGTAACAAACAATTCGCCGTTGGGGGACATTTTCTGCAAGTTCACAGACGAATTGGGTGATCGCTTTAATTTCATTTCGGATGGACCAAATAATTACGCATACCAGACATCACACGGAATAGAGTCCCTGAAAGTTCGTGGCTTCACACTCAATCACGCTGCCTCTCATAAAATAAAGTTTGACACCATGCATCAACATATTGCAAAGTTCCAAGTTGCGAAGAGGTAAAAGGTCCGAGAAGGCGGAGCAAATTACCATCATCGACCCTCAAAAAATCATCCGTGAAAAGAAAGGGAAAAAGCCGTTCACCACGTAAAAGAGAAAGAGGTATCAGGTTGTACACGATAAGAGGCTTCTTCAGCAGGATTTCACCACCTTACCATACAGTTTCCAACTCGAAAGCATCCTCTGTGCCCTCGCCAAGTTACTTCGGTGAGTCTCGGTCTAGCATCGTCATTCCATTTGTCTTAGAAATTACTGTAGTTCCCTATTTCTGGTCTCGGGAGCGTCATATCCCCGCTGTAAAGTGTATATTTATGCATAAATGGAAAGGACATGGAAAGGACAATGGAAATTATGGAAAGGACTTCCTTTCCAGAAAATAAAAAATTTCTACCCGACATCCCATGAAACTACTAAGACTCAAATAAAAAAAAGTATCATTCTTCCCAATTACATGACTTGAATGGCCAATGAAAGCATTAATCTTCGTGGCAGTCCTCTCATTTTTTGATCCCTTCACCTCTACCATTTGAATTTATTCCCTCCCGTTCCGTTTTCTCCTCTTGATATGCCTTAACTGAACATTTTTTTAATCTTCATTAGTAAGAACATGTGGATATGATGACAGAAATTATTCTTGAGCCAAGATCACACCCAAGTGTTCAGATATTTCATTACATATGAACTGCGTGGTAGACAAGCATCTCACAACATTTGTCGGAAACACGAGAACAAGGTGTCTCATCTATCAAATTTTCATGTGAGGACGTGCGAGCCAACAGCCAAGTCTGACAGTGGCTTGCACTGGAAATAGACAAACACAGTTAATTAAGCGCACGTGGACCCACAGGTCATTGGAGCATAAATCGAGATGGTGAACTCCGATTAAGACTTCGCGGTTTTAATCGTTAAATCGCAAAGATGGGAATACCCAATTACAATGCCACCGTAGTCCACCCATGTTGGGTGCTCTAAATCAAGGCAGTAGGTGGATTTGCATTCCTTCGCGCATATCCACCTACTGCCTTGACACCTTCAGATCCGAAGGAATAAAATGAACACATTTTTGTACGTACAATAAGTTCAATGCATGATTATAGACTACTATCGCTGGCCCACACGTCCTCACAATATATTTAACGTTTACAGGTCTTCTGTTGCAAACACAAAGTAAAGTAGATTTAAGAATTGCACCAGTCTCCCAGGTAAAAAGAAGGAAGTGACGTGGTGGGGTGCCCCTGGGGCTTCACCAGAGGCCTTGAAGGGAGACTTGATGGGATACCTTCAGTCAACTGCCAGACTTTGACAGCTCATTTTTCTCTGGTTTTAGCATTGACATTGTTAGTGACTCAGTCAAAGCAGTAAAATAATATCCTTCCTCTATGGAAGCATACTGGTGGCGTCTAATAACTTACCAAATAGAACAATTATGCGACTAAGATGTTCTAGGAACGTGCCATTACCCTACACCTCTGCTACCCGTTAGCCAGGGCGATGAAGCGCTTATCCCAAGTCGATCGGAGAATTTCCTGTCGGCTGGTTCGATGCTTCCCTTCCAGAGGTATGCAATAAGACTAAGAATTTGCGTAATCAGAGCAGTAAAATGAAGGCTGAGGTAACTAGATTTAAAATAATTCAATGTATCTGCGTGTAATCTTGATGCGTTCCTTGCAATGATGAACGTTCTCAACGTTCATCAGCCACTGATTCCCGCCGAGACGCTCATGATAGTAATTTGTCATTCAGTATAATACATTCAGCATGTCAAACTGATTGCTATAACTGAATTGAGATATTAATTCCATGATAATTATGTTTTCCCCATTCATTGCAATTGGAATGTCAGTCCACGGAGTATAATCGTAATTATAACCGAATACAATGCCCCCATAATCAATCCATGCATGTTTAGCACATTATTATACCGTTTATTAAATCCTGGTAAATTGCTCCCTCTTTCGTCTTGACCATGAAGATATTCATGATTTTCTTAGTCAATGAAGACGCAGTATATTCATCTTCTAATCCTTTCATCGATCTAAAATTAATGTATATCGCTGATGTTTGCAAAATTAGAACCGATTCACTCCTGCTTTGATAAAACCTTTATGTCTAAACTAGACTTTTCTTCCCATCTTCATTAGACTTCTCGGTCTTGCTTGGCTAATCGATCCGCTGCTGTGATTTTAAAGCCACGCAGAGGTTGCCAAAACAATGGGGGGGAATGGTTTCTTGCCAGAGGGGAACACTCAAGTGTACAGACTCTCCAAAAATCTCGAGCGCGAAACACTATATGGAATGCATTAAAACACTTGAAATGGTTACTTCAAGGTTCTTCGATGGTGAATTCGATGATTGGGGCCCGATCGTCGCCTTCTCTGCCCTAGCCCTTCCATGTTTTCCAGATCACGTAAGACAACCCTGCTTTTCCAAGCTGGAGATTAAGGGAGGGGGCAGTCAACCAGCTGACATTTTATGAACTTTAATAGGGTGACCTGTTGAACTCGCCGACAAACTCCCCACATTCCCAGTGATTTGACTATAACGCAAAAGAAATGGATTTGCGTTAAGTTTAAAATAATTGCATCACAAACGTCATTCTGTCACCAGACGAAGCCAGGAGTCTTTCATTTGCTTGCCACCATGGGTGCATGGCACCTAGCGACCGCATGGTTGCTGGGTATTAGGACCGGACTGTTGCACAACTATGAACCGATTTACCTCAAGAGCTCGCTGCATATGCATTAAAACAAATTTTATTTGGGATGTAGAATATCTGCTACGTCATGCATGAAATTTGCACGCCCTTAAGTTCTCAATGTTGGCTCAGTACAATAATTCCAGTGATAATACAGCATTTACTGTTTCATGGCATGAAATAACTCCATATTTCAGGCGAAAAAAGTTCTGAAAAGTCAGAAGAACCAAGAGTGCGCGAGCACGACATAGTGCTCACCGAGCGCGAAGCATGCCGGTTAACGAGCTAGGCTCATTCCAATCGGCATTGGGACTGAGCAACGAGGCGTGATGGTCCCGCCTTCAGTTCCGAGACTGCATGCACCGTGAGAGCATGGCGGCCTCTAAGCTCCCATGGGTAAGCTGGTCTCCGGGAGTCCGCTGATTGATGATTGATGATCGATTGATCGCCGGATCGCTCGTGTCGACCAACCAATTATGGTCAGGTTAAACTTGTCTGCGACTATGGTGGAAAGACGTTTGTCCGTCGTGGCTCCGGCAAACGACAGACCCGCTTAAATAATCTTTATTTTCCAATGGCAAGGGCTCACCCTCTCGCCTCGCTTCTCGTCACCTATAATTACTATCCTGGAAACATGCACGGTTCTCGGATATTATTAGTTCATGGCATCCGCTCTTGACATCATTGAATCAATTTCTCAATATTCATCTCAACTGCGTCATTCGTGAAAGGATATCATGTGAAACTCAGTGCAACTCCAAGGGGAACGAACACATTGAATTCTTGACTATCAAAGGCAGGTGAGGACTGGACGACAATAGTTGTGGATGGAATGGACCAAAAGAAAACAGTGTTCGAGGAATATTTATCAATCTCCCAATGTATCAATGTATCATTCCTATTTCGGGTGTATACATTAATCCATACATGACAATCATGTTTCTGCTACTATTCAATTTTCAATGTTGGAGTATCCACCACAGCAATTATGTACAGCTCTTTTAAACGGACACATCGACTCTCTTGAAAATCCATTTTCTCGCAAGCCGAGAGAATGCAGAGAAGCTCTGTGTCTTCATTACAGCAGGTTTATTTTTTTCTTTCAAAATCCACTGTTATTGCCTTTTGGTCAGGGACCATGGCGGACACTGAAGAAGGCATCCTGGAGTTCGCTATAGGCCAATTTCCACTCGACTTCGGCAGTAAGGTTATAAAGTAAGGCTATAGAATTATCCCACTCGAGAAGGAACATGAAGGGCAAGCTACCGATCTAAAATGGATATTTGCTGTCGGGAAAATAAGAATAAATTCTCGCTCTAGCACATGGTCTTGGGGATTCGGACATCTTTGAGGAGGCTTTATGTAACCCTTCCTTTATAAGTAATGCACTTTACATGTATTCAAAAATTTTTCTATCTTAATTCGTTTTCTAATGAGAAAGAATTATATGACATTGTTGGAAGTGATTTTGGAGGGAGGAAACTCCTTGCTTTCAATTTAAACTTATTTGTGACCGCCATCCTTTTCATGTGGAAAACAAGCTTCACAAGTTCCATCTTCTCTCGGATTGTTTTCAACTTTTATCCAGTTGACCATACCCACGAGGATATGGATCAGATGATCAGCATAATAAGTCAACTGTAACATCTATAGCAGACGATGTCCTGTCTGGTGTTATGCGCTGACGACGGGTCATATTCAGCCTGCAACACTGGAACGCACTCTGTCACACCTTTTGAATAGGCCTTGCATATGCGGTTTTATGCACGTTACAGAGCATCCCTGTTTTACAGATTCGTCGCAGAAAGACGTCTTGTTGGCGGGGCAGTCGTCTTCCGTTTCGCCTCTGGATAGCTGGTCTCCTGACCCCTTATCGGGCAGGACTGTCTGTCTTGTCATCTCGTCTCGTCCTGCTGTTTTCTGGATTCGCATCTGACCCTCCCTCGTTCTTCGCATCTGGGATTCGTCCCGAAAGAACCCTCCCCTTTCTGTGCATCTCAATCGGTATGACTTTTTCAGCATCCAAGTCCTAATATTTTTTATTTGAGCCAGCGGGAAGACAGACCAAATAGAGACCTATCACTTTTCGACTTGGTCCTGATGTTGGAGGACGGAGTTTTGTCATGGATCGGTGGTGCTCTGTCCTTGTTGCCTTCACTCTTCCGTTCAGGCTGAGTGCCTTAGTTTACTTAATCTCTCTGAGCAGCCACATATGATTGTTCAGTGTGTAGATACACTAAGCAAGACAACGGCGCTTGGCTGTTAGGCCCCAAGCGCCCCCCGCCCCCTTCTTGGTATCTAGACAGTAAGAGGAGTCCTTGAAGCTTTGACATCTGACAGTCAAACTTGCTAAGCTGTGATCCTGGAATAGGGGAACTTTGTTTTCCTGTATTCTCTTTGTTCCCTTATTTCAAACGCGTGAAACGAACCCAATACGGGTGGTTGCCTGCAGAAACAGGCAACCACGCCTGCGATATTAGGACTTGTGCTGGCTGGATGGTGAGTCGGATGGGAAAGTGAAGAGAGTGTCTACAAGTCATCGATTTGGCCCATGTGACCTGGTCAAAAGGAATTGAAATCACAGACCACCTTCATTCACTGGATGAGTGCGTCGCGAGGCGAAAAGCAGCAGCTAAAAGTATTTCCCTTTTGAGATGTCTGAGGGAAATCAAAAGTAGTCGGAGGAAGAAAGATAGCTTTACACGTTGAAGAAGTAGAACTAACCCATGACTTCAAGAGCGTTTTCCAGTTAAACAATCCACGATTCTTCAAAGGACACAAATGCATGTTCGCATGCATGCAGAAGAAGCATGGGCTCCTAACTAGCAAGACTGCCAAATACTCAACGGAACATCATAGTATCTTAGGCTTCTTGTGTATCCAATTTTTTTTCTTTGAAAATGTCGATTTCTTCAACTATCATACAATTATCTTTTTGTCATTAAAACTTAAAGCTTTAAAGAAAATCATGAAAATGATTCCTCTAGCATCCATGCATGCATATTTTAGAAAAAACATATCGACTGTTAAATGGTTATTGGACGATTTAACATCACAGCGGGATGAACTGTACCATACATATATTTTTGCCAGAGCAATGAGCTTGAATACATGAGAATGATTAACAAAAATAAGTTCATCCTAAGCGTGAGATAGAATGAACACCATTTCTTGGTGCTATTGCAGTGAATGTTCTTTCTTTCCCTTTAGGCTTCGACCATTCCGAAGTAAAGAGAATTGTGCTAATTAACCGCTGTCGAAACAAATTCAATATTGAACATTTTCCCTGGGAGAAGCGAAGCTCAATCGTAACCACAATCAATAACAATGCCGCCCTAATCGAAACGCGTCTCACATAGACCACACTGGTGTGCTCGTGCTGAAAGTACAGACTCGTTCTGTTGGATATCGAAATTTCTCTCCATGAGAAGCCGAGTTTAACCGTAAACATAATCAATCACAATGCCGCCTTAATCCACATGTGTCGGACAGAACACGTTGGTGTACTTATGGTACTGCACCCTTGGTTTGCTGGCAAGCATTACTAGTTTAACTCTGCTCCAATAAAGGATTCATACGTTACCAAGAGCAAAACCTCGGATTTTCACATTCACATTCATTTCTACTTTCCTTACCGCCAGGCGTTAACAGGTCCCAAGTTCCTAATCATACGAGGTTAAACTTGAATATTCTCCCAATCTACCTTGTGAACGTAGGACCGAAAAGTATTACAATTTTGATTGCAACTCAGAAGTAAAAACTTGTCTACAGCCGTCTTGATCAACAAGAGAAGTTGTGCTCGCACCATGCACCAAAGTCGAACAATAATTCAGTAACTGGAACTCCACCTTTTCTCCAACACCGAACTGAAGCGGGGGGGGGGGGGATCGCTCACACTTTTATGGGGTTTTACCTCTTCTCTCTCCCCTTTTCAGTCGAAGTCCCCCACCCCTTTAACTACAGGAAAATAATTATATTGCAGCAAAAATGGAAACATGGATATATGGGCGCCAACTCTCGAATGATCACGTAGTCAGCACCTGTGTTCGGCAAGTCGTTGTAGGATCTACGGCTCCGAACGACTCCCTCATAACCTTGATGTCTCCAGAAGAATTCCAGTTGTTAATCAACTGGTCGGCTCGGCTTGATCTCGGATCCAAACCTCGAACGGAAGTGCTACCGGATTACAGCATCGGTAATCCTTTTCCTTACGGATTGGAAGGCTCTCTGGACCTAGGTGTCTGTAGACGTCATAATTTCAGTCGTTAATGGACTCCTCACTTGAGGCTGGCACCCATTTGAGTAGAGCTCGATTCAACCAGAGATTTCGTTGCAACTGAACGAGGACAAGACTCTGGGTTCCCTCGAGACCCAGAAGTAAGGTGACATTTTAGGAAGACCGCGAAGCGTCGTTTGGATTTTTCGTCCGTGGAAGAAGACCTATACCTTTCATATACAACCTGTGAATCACTGAACCTGAAGCCATCCCTGTAGTCATTTCTGTAGTAGTTTCTGAATAAACCAGGCCTATACGTATATCCATCAGACTGCAAACGGGTTCTTTGACCCACCTGCCAAATCTTTTCCTGATAGCAGTATAAGTACGGCAATCAGTCCTCTGTGGGAGATGTCCCGACTTAAACTTGTGTAAACGCAACAATATTCTTATTTCAACAGAACTGGCTATTTTTATTAGCGTCAATGTCAATAACAATAACACGTTGGTGTCCGTTCATCTGCCTAATCCGTAATTGCATTCACATTCCAAGAAATCGGCAATAACCATTTCAAATGCTTTAATGCGCAGCAAAAAGGTTTTCGTACTCGCTTCAAGCAAAGTAAATTTTAGGGATAGTCAATTTAATCAATCATGGCACCACTCTACCTCTCCATTCCAGAGATTCTGAGAGAGGTCAACAATCACACTCAACCTAGAGATTTCATCCGGGTTTTAATATTTTCCGAGGGCATGGAGCATGCAATATCTAGTCAAGTCGTTCGAGTTGATCCTGACCCCGGTCATGAAACACATCCAGTCCAAAAAAGAAATTCGATTGGATGGATCTTTTACTCTGGATTTCTTTCTCGTACCCGACCCTCAGGATAATAAATCCGGACCCAAACAAAAAAAAAAACTCGAAAAATCGATCATCCAAATCAAATATCTGCATGGCCATCGTAGCTCATGCAAGCATGACTAATCACCCTCAAATCAAATATAAATACAGCCTTTGCAGAAGTCACTGGCTTTGGATCTCCATGAGAGGGCAGGCGTACCCCTCGGGGAATGCAGTCATGGAGGCTCGACGGGTTGAAGACCATCTCGACATTCAAAGAACTATCGTCAGCCTCCAAGACGGGAATAAAATCACCTACCGTGGACCTGATGAAGAGAAAAAGATGTCTATGGAGATGCGAAGGAGAGGACGGTAAACAGCATTATGATGTCATTACCTCGATGACACGGTTAACGGGGTAGTTAATTTTGTTGCCACTATTGTGTTAAAGGATATGAGAAGAAGAGAGATGCTTCTGCTTCATATTACCCTCTCCGTAGGAAGTTTTTTCTGCAGCAAGAGTTGGTATTCTGGCGATTGTCATCGAATTTTTCTGTGAAAGCAGTTCCCGCAAGAAAAGCATCGGTGTGGAGAGCATGTCTGCATGGGCTGGAAGAAATCCGTTCATTTCAGCCACCTCAGCTATCTCCCACGGAAAGAGACCTTTTCCATGGAGACCTTGGTGGAGCTAACGTAGGAAATTACTGTATTGCACAGTATACCAATGGAAAGGGATTTCTCTTGGGATATGACACGGAATATAAATTCGGCGAATGGCTCTTTAAATGAAAAGATACAGTGGGCGATTGCTGCGAAACCTTTATGAAATCGTACGATGGCTCCTTTCTGCTTTCATACCTGCTAAAGAACTGAATAACTCCTAATGCCATCATCAACGGTGCAAAAACCATGTCCATAGAGATACCCTCCCATAAAATCAGGGTAATACATTTTTTCAGTTTCCTTCCTATGGCCTTGTCAAAACTCCCATCTACTTTTGGCCTGGAAACCATCTCAAAGGGATAACTCCCACACCACATGAACGACAGCGAGCATCAAGATTACATCGATCCTATTCCTCCTCCTGAGGCTTACGGATGCGATTCCATGTCGTCACGCGAGAGGGAGCTATTTCACAAAGTGACATCAAATAAAGAAGAAAGAGGGTTACATATAATGCATAAGTATTGCCGGTCTGACCTCGACATTCTGAGAAGAGCCTGTCTCCAGTTCCGGAAACTCCTGCTGCATGTGGCAAACTGCGACCCGTTCTAATGCCTCACAATGGCAATATTTCATTTTGGGTGGACCAAATAATTACGCATACGAGACATCACACGGAAAAGAGTCCCTGAAAGTTCGTGGCTTCACACTCAATCACGCTGCCTCTCATAAAATATGCATAGTCTCGAATGCATCCTCTGTGCCCTCGTCAAGTTACTTCGGTGAGTCTCGCTCTAGCATCGTCCTTCCATTAGTCTTATAGATTCTTTACCGCATTTCTGGTCTCGGGAGCGTCACATCCAGCTGTAAAGTGTATATTTATGCATAAATATGTTCGCTTCAGAATCAAATTGTGACAGGGTTTGGGTAGAAAGGACTTCCTTTCCAGAAAATAAAAAATTTCTACCCGACCTCCCTTGAAACTTCTAAGATTCGAATTTAAAAAAGTATCATTCTTCCAAATTACCTGACTTGAATGGCCGATGAAAGCGTTTATCTTCGTGGCAGTCCACTCAATTTCTGATCCCTTCACCTCTACCATTTGAATTTATTCCCTCCCGTTCCGTTTTCTCCTCTTGAAATGCCTTAACTGAACATTTCATTAATCTTCCTTAGTAATAACATGTGGAGATCACACCCAAGTGCTCAGATATTTCATTACATATGAACTGCGTAGTAGACAAACATCTTACAATATTTGTTGGAAACACGAGATCAAAGTGTCTCATCTATCAAATTTTCATAAGTGAGGACATGCGAGCCAACAGATAAGTCTGACAGTGGCTTCCACTGTAAATAGAAAACCGTGTAAAAAACCGTGAATTAAACGCACGTGGTCATTGGAACATAAATCCAGATGGGTATTCCCATCTTTGCGATTTAACGATTAAAACCGCGAAGTGTTAATCGAAGTTCACCAATTACAATGCCACCGTAGTCCACCCATGTTAGGTGCCCTATAATCAAGGCAGAAAGTGAATTTGCATTCCTTCGCGCACATCCACCTACTGCCTTGACACCTTCAGATCCGAAGGAGTAAAATGAACACATTTTTGTACGTTACAATAAGTTCTATGCATGAATACAGACTACTATCGCTGGCTCACACGTCCTCACAATATATTCAACATTTACAGGTATTCTGGTGCAAACACAAAGTAAAGTAGACTTCACTGTCATGAGAATGGGCGGAAGATTGGATGGTAGTAGAGAACGAAAGAAAGCCAGGGGACGGCTGGGAATTGAACCCAGGCCTCCTGATTGCCGGTCAGGTGTGCTACCACTACACCACCGAACCCGGGACAATCAATCGTGCCTCTCAATGCCATCCATATCATTACGTGAGCATCACACCAGTCTGCCATGTCAAAAGTAGGAAGAGTCGCGGTGGGGTGCCCCTGGGGCTGCACCAGAGGCCGTGAATCTTGATGGGGTACCTTCAGTCAACTGCCAGACTATGACTGCTCATTTTCTCGAGTTTTAGCATTGACATTGTTAGTGACTCAGTCAAAGCAGTAAAATAATATCCTTCTATATTTAAAGGCGAGTCATTTCATGGAAGCGTACCTGTGGCGTCTAATAACTTACTAAATAGAACAATTATGCGATTAAGATGTTCTAGGAACGTTTCCTGACCTTCTGTACTATTAACCTCAATATGAACGCTTGACTACTGGTTATTTCGAATGGACACGAAAATTAAAGGCAAATATTCAAAGGCAAAAAGGTGTGCCAAAAGGTGTGAAGGCCACACAGCATTTTTTAAATCAAACTTTCTCACCCCTCTAAGACAAGCAGTAACTTTCATTCCGTTTTGGTGACTGAAGTATATACATTTAAAAATTATATTTTATATGTGTACCTTTAACAATCAATCAGAGTAGCATCACCTTTGAATGTCTACACTTGGTATCATAACGCATCACTCGAAGAGACGACCATTCCGGAAGACCTGTAGGTAACATGTAGAATCAATTCCAATTCCAATTTAATGTAAACATAAATCCCCATACCAAAGTGGCAACTTGTAATACTTGATCTTCAACATTACTCGATCTGAAAAATTAAATTCAGCGACAGGTACGATCTGAGGACATTAAATGTTTCTTCAGAAATGACTCCTGTTGCAATATATTACAAAATAAGATGGTAATAAGATTTACCAGACCTGACAACGGAGTGCATTCTGGATCATTTCCTAAGGAGGGAGACAAGGCACATATCTCCATGGTCCCATGATACTGTCATCTGGCGTGTTTATACAAGTTATTCGCAGTGACGATGACGACTTTCCTTCATAAACTGCAATCGATACTTTTTCGGTTTTGAAACTTTTCCTATTGGGAAGAGGAGCTCAATCGTAATCACAATCAATTACAATGCCGCCTTAACCGAAACGTGTCTCACAGATCACACTAATGTAATTGAGAAGTAAATAGGGAGAAAGTTCAATATCGAACAGAACGAGTCTCTATGACACACAGTTTAATCGTAATCGTAATCAATCACAATGCCGCCCTAATCCACATGCGTCAGACCGACCACGTTGGAGTCCTTGAGATGCAACAAATGTTTGGATAACATTTGATCACTCTTTCAGCCAGGCTACGCTAACACCACTCATCACGAGGCAACCATGAAGAGATTTACTCCGCTCAATTGAAGGGTTAAAATGTTACCAAGAGCGAATAAAGAAATAAGAAAAACCTTCTTCTTGAAACTTCTAATTTTAATTCCTGATTCCTTACAGACAAGCGTTAGAATTTAACAAGTCCCACTTCGATGATTAACTTAAGGCAACTAAACATGTGATCACCGCAGTGGTCATGTTACTTATGAGTAGGAACATCTGACATAATAGGATTGGAATTGAACCGAATTAAGCAAGTGAGGATCCAACATCCACATAAAATCAACTGAACCTTCTGCTCTGGCCTATCCTGTCACAGGCATATCGCCACTAGGCTAGGTTTCCCATAAGCTCAGGCGCCATTACCCTACACCTCTGCTACCCGTTAGCCAGGGCGATGTAGCGCTTATCCAAAGTCGATCCAAGTTTAATTTGCTAACGGCTGGTTCGATGCTTCCCTTCCAGAGGTATGCAATAAGACTAAGAATTTGCGTAATCAGAGCAGTAAAATGAAGGCTGAGGTAACTAGATTAAAAATAATTCAATGTATCTGCGTGTAATCTTGATGCGTTCCTTGCAATGATGAACGTTCTCAACGTTCACCAGCCACTGATTCCCGCCGAGACGCTCATGATAGTAATTTGTCATTCAGTATAATACATTCAGCATGTCAAACTGATTGCTATAACTGAATTGAGATATTAATTCCATGATAATTATGTTTTCCCCATTCATTGCAATTGGAATGTCAGTCCACGGAGTATATTCGTAATTATAACCAAATACAATGCCCCCATAATCAATCCATGCATGTTTAGCACATTATTATACCGTTTATTAAATCCTGGTAAATTGCTCCCTCTTTCGTCTTGACCATGAAGATATTCATGCTTTTCTTAGTCAATGAAGTCCCTACTCATAAGTATTTTCATCTTCTAATCCTTTCATTAACCCTAAAATTAATGTATATCTCTGATGTTTGCAAAATTAGAACTGATTCGCTCCTGCTTTGATACTTTTACGTCTAAACAAGACTTTTCTTCCCATCTTCCTTAGACTTCTCGGTCTTGTTTGGCAAATCGATCCGCTGCTGTGATTTTAAAGCCACGCAGAGATTGCGAAAACAATGGGGGGGAAATGAATGTTCCCCTCAGGCAGGAAGTGTTCAGACTCTCCAAAAAATATTAGTACTGTAGCAAAAACGGAACCAAGATCGCCTTCCTTACTCTTCTTAAAAGGGGAACGTTTTAAGTACCAGGCAGATTCCTGGTACTGTATATAGGGATATATGGAGGCCAATGTCCGATGTAAGGAACAATCACGTGATCCGCACATGTGCTCCGCATGTCTTACCCCCTCCCTCGCTTTTCTTGTTGACAAATTCTTCCCAACGGTCACAAATGACCCAACTTTATGATCTCCTTCCCGGTATAAAAACCCCTGTCTTCAGTCCGAGAGAGGCAGTCATTCGCTTGCACGACTCAGCAGCTCGAGCTAGGAGCTCTCTCTAAGCTTTTGAGCCTGCCAAGAGTCTGCGGCTGGACGACTCCTTCAGAGCTCGGTTGACCCGATTCCATTCATGGATCCACCCCTAAAGGAGGTGGAACGGCTCAGAAGGCGCTGCTCCATTTGTGAGTAAACGACCGCCAATCTGTCCGCGGGTCACGAACCTCGAGCTCTGTCAACATCAGCGTACGTACCACCTGCTCGGTTTGACCTCCACTCAAACCTCGAGCCAGGACGTACTACGACGGTACAAGATCCACGACACCGAACGACTTTCTCAGGACCTTGTTGTCTCCAGTTGTTAATTGATTGGTCGGCTCGGTTTGATCCAAACCTTGAGCGGAAGGGCTACCGGTTTGTAGCACCTGTGATCCCTTTCCCTTACGGATAGGAAGGCCTCTGGACCTAGGTGTCTGCAGACGTCAGAATTTCCACGGATAATCGACTCCTCACTTGAGGCTGGCACCCATTTGAGAAGAGCTCGATTACACCAGAGATTTCGTTGCAGCAACTGGACGAGGACAGGATTCCGGGTTCCCCCGAGACCCGGAGGTACGGAGACAGTGGAGGACAGCAAGACGTCGTTTGGATTTTTCAAGCCTCTCAGAAGATCTATACCTCAAGATTTCGTTGCGGCAACTGGACGAGGACAGGATTCCGGGTTCCCCCGAGACCCGGAGGTACGGAGACAGTGGAGGACAGCAAGACGTCGTTTGGATTTTTCAAGCCTCTCAGAAGATCTATACCTCTCGGACAGCCCCTGAATCTCATCAAACCTGTAGTCATTCCGTAGTCTGTAAATAAACCTGGCCCATATTCCACCTGACTGCAATCGTGTTCCATTACCCACCTGCCAATTCTTTTTTTCGATAAATAGATAAGTACGGCAATCAGCCGTTTACGGGAGATTTCCCGATTTAACTTACAGAATCGCAACAATATTGATCAATCAAAAACGTTTTCACAAGTTATATTAGAAACTCTATTTCGGATGCTTTTTGACAATCTCGTTGAAGTGGGGCGAAATATCGTTTCGGTTTTAATAATTTTTATGAGCGAACCACTGACCGCAAAGTCACGGACGAAGTCTCCCTGCCATTATGAGACTCTTCTCTATTGATCTATCATACACAATTTCGTGATTTTTGTTTTGGAGAGCCGGGGACGCATTTTGCGGCGAGCGCGGATACGATGCCATAGATGATGGGGGGTATTTATTTCCTTACCAGCAACGTATTTTCGCGGGTGTTCGGGTAGAGATTATGGTAATTTTTGCTTTGGCTCCTTCCAAAGATTCATATATATCGATCTTACAAAAAATCAGCCCTGATTTTTCACCCACGCGCATCTGGTGACGTATTTGATGATGGTGTTGTCAAGCGTAGGTTGGGGGTGGGCGATTTTTCTTTGAATAAACTTCCCGAAGAAACCAATGCAGATATAAACATGATCGTGGCATTCCTGCAATCAACAAACTCTTCCCTATCGGTCTATCACAGAAAATTTCACGATTTTCGCCACGAAGCCGAATAAAACAGAAAAAAGCACATGGAGTAGCGTTTTATGACCCAATTTTTTGCGCATCTTGGTACTTTTCTCCAAAATGCTCCGTACAAGACCGAATAGATTTGGGATACAGATCGAGATATACATCCTTCTCTCTGTGGCCTGCATGACGGCCGGAAAATAAATCTAAAAAATGTGACTGCTCCGAATAATATGCTATTTTGATCCTTTGATTTTTAGTCAGCTTGAAACTCAAGCCCTCATTTGAAAGTTGATTGTCTTAGCTTCCCGCAAACGTCATTTGCGCATTCCTATTACCAATGGTTTCCGAGTTCTAGTCGTTTGAATTCGACTCCTCCAATGGACATCTAGCGGCAACTTTGGTAATGACTTCGCTAAACAATGGCTTGGAGGTGACTGTGACCCCTCTTTGCACTTCCCGAGGGCCCCACTACAACATTTAAATATCGGATGAGTTCCAATTCGTTGAAACAAAAACTGAATATATCCATTTCTACGCTTTCCATGGACCATATTTTTTATCCATAGAAAACAACGATTTAAATAAACAGAAAACTTCATTTTAACTTCGTGCCTCCTACGAAAAATGATAGTTTTTTCCCGTAAAATCAAGTTATTGTGGGTCAGCATTTCACACTTAATACCACTTTGAGCTCTCTCAAGGACTGAGACTGATCTTGACTCTCAAGGTCAGATTCAATCCATCATCATGTTCTCACTTGTACTTTGTATCTCTGGAGAAGGGGACCAGCGTCCAGAATTTCCGGGAAACTGTCGGCAGACTCTCCCGCCACTTATCCAATTGTATCGTATACATGCTGAAGTGCTAACATCAGAGCATAAATATTTTAGTCATATAGGTTATGAACAGGAGTATGATCAGCACCTGCACTGAAATTATTAGGTTAAGTCTAGGGCGATTCCATAGGAAAATTAAAGGAGATGCTCTGGGATGTCAATTCTGGATAGTTAACAATGTTTCTCGAGATATTTACAATCAGCTGGATGTTGTAAGTACTAATAATGAAACATGTTAGCATTCCACAGAACGATAGGTGGATTCTTTTGTTATTTTATAATAACAAACGCGCTATTTAGGCTGGGCTGTTTCGAGGAAAGCAATGTGCTCCTCCAGACATATTTGACCATGATAACTATCTTTAATTGCCGAAAAAATCAAAACATTTTTGGAAATGAACATGTAACGGCTTATGTGATGACATCAGGCTACATCTAAGTATTCATGATCAGCGTATCACGATAATCCTCACTAGTTGATTTCCATCTCTAATGAGTGGTCACCCGTGTGAAAAATGAATTGTATTGTTTTGCCTTTCTTGAACGTTTGCAACTCTGGGTATTGTACTTGACATTGCAAAAAAAAACAGAATCAATACATATTCATATTTGACCCCATTTCCCCATGATATCTATGATATCCTCCACGCCAACCAACACCTGGTTCATCTGAAATTACATGAGGCACTAGGAAGGCATCAGAAGAGGCTTCACAGGTCGGAGTTTGAAGTCAGTAGGCACTAAATCCTTCCTGGCGAAAATCCTATCAACAGTACTCACCATTCCGAGGTCTTTATATTCCATTTGCAGCATCAATTGCATAATATGCGGACACTTAGATCCTATTGCCATCTCTAGAATGAATATTTTCACTGAATATTGATGGAAGGGAAAGGTGTGAAGAATCTCCAATTCCACGCCCTGGACATCCAGTGTTACAACGTCAAGTTCTTGAATGCCAACTGCACTTACTATAGATCCGATTGGGTAGCAGTCAACTTTGTAGAATTCAGTTTTTCGCCCGTAATTCTTGAGGACTTTTAATCCAGCTAAGGCACTACTTGCACGTTGCCAGTCCTTTTGCCCCAAACTGTTGATAAATATTGACTCATAAAAGAATGGCTTCGGACTGACGCAACCACGAACCAGCCATGCACGGCGATGTTTCTTTTTTAATTCCTCAAAATTAGTGGGGCTGGCTTCCACAAGAACGCCTTTCCACCCGAGAAATCGTTCAAGGTAGAGTGTACATGAAGAGGATTCCCCATCGAATGCTCCTGCTTCAAAGAACGTCCCGCCTTCTATCCTCCCAAGGATTTGAAGAATGCCATCAACTTGTCCCTGAGAAGGATCAGCCACTTCGGGAAAGTTCAAATTATAGGATTCATTTGGTAAGGCTCGGAAAGTGTTGCGGAGAATTCGTTTAAGAAGGTTAGGCTCCAGAGGAACATGCTCAGGAAACTCCATGCTCCTGAACCAAACAAATTGAGGGCGATATTTGTTTAGGACTAGTATGCAGAGACCTAAAGATTGTCCCGTTGCAACACTGATCCGCTGAAGATAACTCACAGACATGTCGAGGCGGAGGTACAAAAAATAATGGAAGAAAATATGCTGAATAGGAATTATAAATGAATGGATTCTACTTGATACCACTTAGTACAATTCCACATTCGGTCATCCCACTGGCTGAAAAGCGACATGACGTAGGCAAAGTTGCAGGTCACGCCCACTCATAGAGCTGGGAAAATATAGATTGAGAAGGAAAAAAACAAATAACATTCTTTCCTAGCCTCTGTGTTTGAATTGGTTGAAATCTTTCGATGAATGCTACATCAATAAGTACCACGTTGTCTTCATTTGCAAATTACATATTACACATATACAGGTAAAATCGAGGTAAAATTACATTTTCTTTGTTGGAATAGAATAAATTAATGCTATATAAAGAAGATAGTTGTTCAACATCACAATGTATATTCTGTTTTTCAAAGGCAATACCCAAGATTTTGATGAAATAATACATATTGTGTTTAAAGCGGACCTTAAAAAGAGTATCCGATGAAAAAAACGTGAAATACATTAATAATTTGGGCATTGCTATAATGCCAGCTGGAGTTTTGCATCATGGTTTATCCTTCAGTGAAGCTTCAGATCAAAACATCAGAAAGCTTCATGAAAACATGTTATGGACAATATCGGAAAACATAAAGAAATAGGTGCCTTATAAACTTTGGTATTTTTTGTGCAAAGTACATGGTGATTCAAAAGTCAACTATATTTTTTGGTGCTATATATGGTATCAATCCATTCTTCTGCTGAGCAGTTTGGTATAACATTAGTGTGGGGCGAAAAATGCTTCGGAAGAAACGACCGAAAAAGAGTCAGAATTAGAGTAAAATTTCTTGACTCTTGGGTCGCTCCACACCAAATTGACCAGAGGATGAGCTCAACCATCTTCGATTTTGACAAGAACCCGTATGCATGTAGAGGATTATAAGAAGATGAAGAAGAGGAGTTGATTATAAGAAAATACTTTCTAGCGATTTTTTTTCATCTCGCTCTGATCTCGAGATATATGCATTTGAGTGTCACCTATTTTTGGCTCCTGGCACCTATATGTACTGCACTTGCGACTGTTTTGCAATAACTTCACATCTATTCGAGATAAAAGCTTCGTTATGATGCCATTTTAGTTGTCATAATGCCGTCTTTCGATTGATCTAAGACATAATTCTCTGAAGCTAAAACAAGAGCTTCCGTTTAATCAAGCAGCTTGATTAAGTTCACTGGAATATATATTCTCTTGCTATTGTTGGAACTCTTGCTTTCAATACTTGATTCTAAGTGTTTTCCATGCCAAATTTGATATTAACACGCAGTTCCTTAATGGGATATAAACATTTGACGAACAGGAAGAGGGCACAGATGGCTACGCTGGGAACCAAGGGAATGCGCGCTGTTGTGCTGCACACTATTCCTCCCGTCAAATGGTTATATTTCATGAGACAATCGCGTGTTATTTCAAGTTCAGTATCGTTAGAAAGGGCATGAAATACACTTGGAATTAAGTATTGGAACCACGAGTTCCAACCATGGCAAATGTAGAAATCAACCCCTGAACTTCTTCAAACTGTTTGATGAAGTGGAAGGTTTTGCTTTAGCTTCGGAGAACAATCTTAGAACCATCAAGAGACCACAGTTTCACAATTAAAATGACACCATAACGAAGCTTTTATTCTCTTAAAAAGAAGCTATTGCAAAAATGGTCTCGCAATTCCTGTCCATACAGCATACCTGTAGGCACCAGGAGCCAAAAAAGGTAGCTCTCAAAGGCATAAATCTCGAGATCCGAGGGAGATAAGACAAATATATCTCTAAAAAATTTTTTTAAATAATCAATTCCTCTACATGCATACAGATTCTTGTCAAAAACCGAAGATTGTTGAGTTCATCCTCTGGTCAATGTGGTGTGGAGTGACCCAAGAATCAAGAAATGTTACACTAATTATGACTCTTTTTCGGTCATTTCTTCAGAAGTAATTTCTTCCCCACACTAATACCCTGTATTATACCAAACTGCTCAGGAGGAGCAGACGAATCGATTAATACCAAATACAGCACCAAAAACAATGTTTGTGACATTTGAATCACCCTGTAGTTGGGAAACATTCATTTCACCTTTGGCATGTCGAGAGTCCAATTGCTGAGTTAGATAAGGTAAACAACCGACAGCGTTAAGAATATTGTTTTCCTTCATGGTTTAGGGTAAGATGGCCTCCTGTTTACAATTTTTTATTTTTTTATTTTGGTTACCCCCCTCTGTCTTGCCCAATCTGCACTGGATTAAATTGTGAGGATCTCTATTGCTGTTGTGCATCGTTTATTTAATGTATATGCCAAGCAGAAAAAAGAAAATTTTTTGAAAAATAAAAAAAATTATAAAATAAAATAAACTTTGGATGGTCTAGGTCTGAAAATGGGAAAATTTCCGATATTTTCTTTGTTTCATTGTCTAAATTCCACCGCTACCAAATTTCACCGCGATTTTTTACCGCATTATTACCTGTAATGTACCTCATTTTCATACTTTCCCTCTTTCTCACCCATGTTTTTTAAACTGTTTTGTACCTGCACTTACACTTACTTTTCAGCTGTAATTCACAAATTCTTACATTCGGGGTACTGTTTACCTTCTCTTTTTCCACATGATGTAGTGTTCGCCTTATATGATTGGAGCAGGAATAACCCTGATGCTATGAATAAAATATGTCGATTTGGTCCCAGACAAAGAATAAAAACTTAACTTACAAGAAAGTTGCACCATGAAATAGTTGCAAACATTTATTGATGAGGTATATTAGCTTGCAGCTTCGCTGTCTGATCATTATTCTCAGATTTCTGAATGCATTTTTCATTATCCCATTCTCAGCATCATGATCAAAAGCATATAGACCACGAGATAAACTTAGTCTAACGTGAAGAAAAAAATACAAGTGACAACACAACATGTAGGACAATTTTCAGATGGAGCAGAACCACTAACACCGGGTGAGACTGAATAGGCGTTATGCTATACCGAACCATATGGGGAAAAACGTTATTCCAACACGTTCCACACATGTGAAAAATACAAGTGCGAATGTGTTAGAGGCAACATTCTTTTGGGATTACCCAAATTTCACTTAGCGACTCATCTCTTCAGAGCATCCTGATTCGGGAGGAATCCTTCTCCATGAACCTAAGACTAGTGGCAGGTAAAACCTCCTGCAAACCGGAGAAAAAGAAATACTCTGTTGTCGTGGAAGGAAACACCATGATCTTCAGAGACCATCACCCAAATAGGACCCGAATGTGTTCAATGAACGTTTCATTCAAGTTCTTGCCAGCGTTCCATTAATGTCCTTGGAAACGTTCTACTAACTGCTTAAATATTCAAAATTCAAAGAAAATAAAAACAGTTTAAATTACGTGTTCCTGGAACGTAAATTGGATATTTCCAGTGAAACTGTATAAAAAACTCTCTTTTTTAGGATATATCCTATATACAATTACGTTTTGGATAGGTTCTTTTCCTCACTTAAATTACATTCAGTCTAAGTAGAGGCCTGCTCACGTGGCTCGGATTAAGAGCCTAAATGTTGCCGATCGGTAGGATTGATGGTACTATCCTACATTGTCTGGGAGAGTCTGGTGGAGAAGCATGGGAAAATTCAAATTCATGTTGCATATACTGTAGATGTCTCTGAAGAGGCCTTCGCAGCCTCGAGAGTTACAAGACCTTCCTACATATTGGGACGGTCCCGCACATGGTTCGGCCAATCAATAACGTGATTGGTTGGGTCCCGGCGTGGAGGTCCCCGGGCAAATAACCTGGGGCAAGTTGCCACTGTAGCCCTCCCCCTCTCTATGTGTCTGCTATGAAAAACCTTGCTCGTGCGACTTCAATAAGATGGTGGCCAAGGTGGAAAGGTGCGCCAGGGTCGCGCCATATTTTAAATACATCTTTAGGTATATCCCTTCGTATGTAGGAGATGATGATGATCACAAAAATCACCTTCCATGCAGTCAGCTTGGAAATTGAACCATCCTCCCGCTATCGTTAGAGCCAGTGTTCTCTGAAAACTCCTTGGACTGGGTTACCTCTAATGACGGATTTATTATAGAATTCGGGTATCGTACGCTCTGGTTCATGTGAAGAAAGATCGGCTACATTGTGGAAAGTATTGGTGACTAATTCCAGCTGTATCAGGAATTGACCTGCTATAGCGAATACTTTGGCGCCATCTAGCTTCGGCTTTGCAAATCCAGTACCAGTGGGAAAACTAGGAGTTTATGGGAATTTCTTTGTTAGTCTTATTATTTCTTAAAATCTGAAAACTTCTAGCTCATCCAGAAATAGACATCATGTGCAACCATGGGTGCACATATTGTCATGGCTGTCCTTTCCATTATATTATCTCCAATCTTTCAAAATAAATGTCAACTAAAAGGAATTGCTCACAGAGGCAGCCACCACCTTGACTATATTCTTGCCGTATGAAGTCTGTGATGCTAAGCTTTGACAATCGCACCGTAGTGAAGGATAATGAATTGAAACCGAGTTTCCCTTTGCACTTGGCATGATGGGAAACGATAATAATGAGACTAATACTTTCTTAATTGATACATTAAATGTAACACGTAATCTGGAAATTTACAGGCGTCAAGTGGTAAAACCAATGTCTACTGTAGTCGTTCACCTCATCATTCCCCATCTCATACAATATACAACATCCATGTGCGCTCGTGGTCATCATTAAAAAGTTTTTTTTGTGAGATTGGGCCAGACAATTCCCATTCACTGATTAGCCAGCTCTTAATAGAATTTTCCGAACGACGAGATGGAAATTCGGCACGAAACGAACGTCATGGTTAAGCTCTGCATCGGCGTAGCCATGAGTGAGATCTTTGCAAATATTCCATTCCATCAAACACTGCCATTTACCCCACCCCGTCCAATTAGCATGAAATGTGCTGAACTTTTGGCTATTGAAAAAGCATTACAATCCAAATGGCAGCCATCTACCAGAGGTACTTCCTGAGATGTAGCCATTTTAAAGTTGTAACAAGCGACCAATTTTGAGTCAAGTCCTCATCACTTGCACGTTTTGTTCTAATCAACAAAGAAATCTGATATTGTTCTCATTTTGGAGTTCTTCTCATGCCCTTTTAAAATCAAATGTAATGCAAGGGCATCCAATGAAAATAAAGATCAAAGATCAAACGGGACGGGATCAAGGGACGGTCCTATGACACTTAATTCCATAAGAGTCATGTTCATTCCCTTCGAAAAATATACTGTAGCATTCACAAATTCTTCCGCATTAGTGCTCAGAATTTCAACTTGGGGCTACCATGGGATCAGGAGTTATGAAGAAAAATGGGGCACGAGGTGATGACAAATCCAAAGAGAATGTACTAGGATTGTTTGGATTCATCCGGTTTGAGCAAACATTTAGTCAGAATAGAGTAGTCAAAACAAGTAAGAGCATTCCATAAAATTATACTAGTGCTTGAAATTTCATTAAGAAAATGATGGAACGTTCTGGAAAGTTTAAAGGCATCAAAGAGTTCCAGGATCTTGCAATAGATTTCTCAGAATGTCAGATTCCTTAGGTTACGTACAGGCTCCCCCAACATTGATTTATTCGTCTGCGTCTCACTTTCTCAGTTGGTATCACATAGTGATGATCACATAAATACTATTTGTTCCCATTGTTCCTTAATTGTGAAACGATAGAGACGGATGAACCGCAGTGGACGATTTCCTGTTGCAAACCATTTGGAAAGGCGAAGCATTCATCTAAAAAGAATCTGATGCCAGTCCTGCAATACATGCTTATTAAAGAAAAAATTGTCTTCGACATGGAGCCAACATATATGATGATTTCAAGAAGAAAATTGCAAGAATATCATTTTTACCAAGAACTGAATCAAGCCCATAACCATACACGTCAGGTGAACGAGCGCTTAGTCCAAAGAGCCATACTAACGTGGTTGATGACGAGGTCTCCTATGGAAACAAATATGACACTAGAATTCATCTCAGTTTGCATTCCATTGGAGGTCAAGAAATTGCTCACACAATCAAAATATCCAAAGAAGTTAACGTAAACGGAGCGTGTTCTAAGGACGAACTTACTTAATGTGATATCAGTTGATAGCGGCGATGAATAAAAGCTAACTGAAATAAAAATTACGAGCGTCCACAGAGAGAAGTGAGAAGGTACAAGTCCTATCAGAAGTTCCAAGAAGTTTGAGCATTCGGAAAGCCCAACAAGAATTAGGCGCATTTCATTTCATGGTGCGCAAAGCACTATGTGTAACAAAAGGGGATCATGTCCACGCCAAATCCTTTACCAGGAATATAAATCCCCATTGAAACAGTTGATGTCGTCAATAACTTCTAAAAAAGTGAGGAAGCGAGTCGGCTCATTCCTGGCAACGAATATTTTATTTCTGAGAAATGGGTTGGAATGTGAATTTACTTCCGGAAATGGCTAGTCTCAAACAATTTGAGGGAAGTGTATCAACCGTTCAGAGAAAGGTTCCCCACTCCAGCGATTGGCTTCTCCGAATTCTCAACTTCGTCCAACGTACCGCGGTTTAGTAGGAGTGAGTGTTACGCATGCAGTTTGCGCCTGCACAATCCCTTAACACGTGAATCTGATGTCGTTGAGCGGGAAAGATCGCTGATCTGACCGTTAATGACAATGTCTCCCTGAAAACAAATAGTCTCTATCTGGCAAGGATCATCTGTCATCCTCAAGCAGCGTGCTGATTTCGAGAATGCCATTCACGCCCTGGCCTTTTGGATCTGAAAGAACACATTAGACCACTAATGGATCACATTATATTAGATGACGTCATATACCGACACTGGATCTCCATAGACAGACCCAGCCTCGAGACCATCAGCAAGTCCTTTGATGATTTTTTAAATTCTTTCTGTGGGAAGCAGGAAGTTATTCTCTATTTTTCAATCATTGCAAGGCAGCAATCTTTTTGTCAAGCTAAGAGGAAATCATGCTTGCGAGGGGGAGAATTATTTGTGATATGCGACTCTTTTCCAGCTGAGTGGTACTTCTCAGCCACTTGCCAAGGAAAAGAAAGTTGTGACGGAGTTAAAGGAATAGTGAAGAGGTTGGCTGCCAGAGCCAGTCTCCAACGACCAGACATGATCAAATCCGACTAGATTCAGCTTGGACGCTTCATTAAAAAAATAATGTGGTGTCCTTTAACTTGGTCCAGTTTCAGTTTCACTTACGCTTTTTTAAACGATTTCTTGTCACTAGGTATCTTTTTAATTTTGCATGGGGATTTTCGTGTGCCTCCTATCACTCTATTATTTGCCACTCCTGATCCCATAGCAGTCCTAAGTTGACATTCTGAGAATTATTGCAGAGGAAATTATGAAATTATAGTGATTTTCAGAAGGAAATGAGCACAAATATTTTATAACAAGTAAAGGTCAAAACCAGAACCTTTGACCTTTAATTTATGTGAGTGATTTTGAAGTACAGATCATTCAAAGGGGCATGAAGAGACCTTCAAGGTGACACCAATATCAGCTTCATATGTTCATTAGAACAGAACCTATGAGCACCGAAGTGGCGACGACATCACCCTAAATTATACGCTTTTGCTACATTCAAATTGCTAAATCTCTGGAAGTACTTGAAGTAGAGAGCAGTAACTTGGCATGGGACGGATATTCATTAGCTCCTACAAGCTCAGCAAATTTAATGAAAATCGGAAGGGGTCAGGTCAAATTGTCTTTTTTTATATTGATTTGACATGGTATGTCTTCGACTATCATTTTAGAATTTCTGTTAAGTTTAAATTAATTTTTGTAATCGTCTCTCTTGCCGCTTGTTCCACCCAAAAACCGTCACCGGGAAAGTGCTAAACGCTTGCCAGGAGCAGATTCGATACTAACATGACTATATGAAGCAATGAACACTGATGATAACAGTATTACCTTAAAATAGGGTGGGCATGTTTTCAAACTGAACCATAGCTGTTTATTCAGACCTCCATTTGAAATTACATCAGGATAGCGACATAATTTTCTAAAGGTATTCAAGTAGGAGGAAAATCTGAATTTGTGACTGCGATTCAGTGAAGAATTACGACTGAGATTTCAAATTGGGGAAAATGAAGAAATCCATATAGATTCGTACATGTTGACGTTGGAATCGAATTCAAGGAGTCGGGGAAAATGCATAAAGCAATGTTGGACGTTATCTTCATTATCTCATTATATTATATCTCATTATCCTCACACGGTGCAGATTGCTTTGCCTTCTAGAATACAGGCTGTTTCAAAAGTCCGGACTCATAGGCAGATTTCCTAATTTACCTTTATTTCATTACATTTTCAAATTGCATGCCATGAACTTGCATACACATATTAATCCTGGCACATAACCGCCTCTGAATATTTATTAGTACTTCTGTACTAATTTTGGTGAACTCATTCATTGAGAAATTTAATTAATTAAAAACACCCATGAGTACAGACTTTTGAAACACCCTTTACATGAGTATTTCGCTTAAATACAACGGAATTCACGTTCACTCCTCAAATAAATCGTCTATTCCCTTGGCTGTGGAAAAGCTGCAAACATGAGGGACGCAACTAAGACTTGACTATCTACCCAGGTAGCACATAACGTTGATTCAACGTTCATTCGGTGTGGATTGAATGTATCACCGGTGAAGATTTATACTTCTATGTTGATTCAACATTGATTCAATTGATTGACTTGAAGAAATGTTCAAATCTTGACAAATGAACGAAAGCTTTTTTGCGGGGGCTGGATCGGTGCAACCCATAACCCTAAACTTTTAATCTTAGTTCCCTAAGGGTGGGGGACATGGACGACGGGGTTTAGTGGCCCTGTGACTGATGGATCACAAGGGCCACCTAGGGCTAAAGTGGTAATATTTCGGCAAAAAATAATTTATTCGCTTTTAAGGAGGATATCAAGCCCCCTGCCTTCATCGGTTGCCCTACCAGCATCTAACAATGAATCATTATCCAGATGTTGATTCAGCATTTAATCAATGTTGATTGAAGCTTACGGGCTACTGGGGAACGTTCATTTTTTATCTGACATTTCCACCTTTGAGCTATTGGAAATGAAATGTGGGGAATTCTAAAGTCTCTCAGTGGAGGAACTATTTCCTCTTCCATTGGAAGCGTAAGAAACCAGCATAATGCATGACTTCAAATCTCGGAAGGTTCAGCGTCACACTTTCGTGGTGCTGTAACATAAACTTTGTGGGCCACCATCGAGTTATATCCGCGAAGCTCGGGGTCAGTGGCTCGCCTGATAGGCACCTACGTGTTTATGTATATGCCATCAAGGGCTTGGTGAAGGAGAAATGACGTGACGAAACTTGCCAGATATCTTTTAACTAAGCTTTAAATGTAATGACTGCTAAAATCATTCTTATTTTCCTTAATAATAATACAAAAATTGTTTTCTGGGACGGTCTTAATTGTACATGGTCTTCATGTAGTGTTTACCATATGAATGTTTTTTTATTGCTTTATTATATTTTATTGTTAACACGATTACCTGAGCATGGTGAATGCCTTAATCAAGTATCGAAGTAATATAGGTTATCCAAAGAAAAGACAGACTCACGTGAAACAACTTCATCGCGTCAGCATTGCTCACACATTAATTAAAACGACGCTTCAGTATGGCATCAATCCTTTAACATTGATTCAATGCTGATTGGATGTTGAAAAGAGCAATGTTGGGAGAACGTTGTGCGGTAAATGTTGCATCAACAGATGTCAGGCGAGACATCTGGCGAAACATGTGAAAAAAAATCCTGACTGCAAAATGTGATGGGGACTACTAGTCCGACATGGTTAGTTACTTTATGTATGCGTCTCTAGTACTTTTGGAGCATTACTTGATATTTTCTCATCAAACGACGCCGGGAAAGGTATTGACTTGCTGGATATATTCGTCCAATGTGGCAACCCAACCAAGCAGTACCCAGGATAATTCTGAGCAAGGTGATGGACACAAAACAGTTTGCGAGGTCGTATTACTCCACAAATTCACGACGACCCTCTTGGATGATGAATCCAAATCATGATAACGGCGTGGAGTGAGGGCAGCCTATTATTACATCACATTTCTCGCGCCGATGTCATCCGTTTTCGATGAATCCAAATAATGATCATTGCCGAAGGGTGCGTGGAGTGAGGGTAACCTATTATTAAGTTGCTGTAATGGCGTCGGTGTCCTTCTGCTTCCGGGGGAACAGGGTGCCTCTTTCTCATCTCGGCATTAGGTTAGTATTGTCCTTGGATGGGGCGATCTTAAAAAGCTGATTCGGAGGATGGAGATCGTGTCCAGATGATATTCTAATAATACTTCACTCATTAAACGGCGCATGCGCACGAAATAAACAGAATGTTGAAACCTGTCATATCAACTTTGAACCATCGTGGATTCGACATTTCTTTAACGTTGTGGAAAATGAATTTTCCATATGGAGTCAACGTTGATGAGCAAATGCTAAAGCAACGTTGCAGTGTTAGTTTAGAAAATTGAATCAATGTTGACATACAGTTGATGTCAACGTTGAATCAATTGTTGATGAAAATTAACTTTCAATATAGAATCAATGTTGACAGGCAACGTGGTTTCAACGTTAGCTGTATTGACGAAATAACGTTGAATCAACGTTGATTCACCGTGAGTGTGCTACTTGGGTACCAGCAGGGTTGGAATGGCTTGTTTCTGATGTCTACAACATAGTATAATACCTAATTCTCGAATTGAATGAGGCCTCAAGTTGCGGTGGCTATCACTCCTAGAGCGCGAGACCTACGATCCTTTTGCCATTTTAGACCCTTGTCAAGGCCATCCACGGCCTAAAGCGCCAGGCCTAAAAGGCTCTGCTACTCTGGACCATAGGCGGGGCCATATACATTTTGGCATACCTTTAATCCACTATTAAAAGACTCACGCTGTAGTTGGCAATTGCTACAGGGTGGGTCAAGAGTCCTGCCCATCTATTGAAAATTAATTACTAATTAGCTAGATTTGAGTTGAGACGTGGTTTACACCATGCAAAGGAAGAGATCATTCTATAGCAAGTAAAAAGTATCCACCTTTTTTGTCGATTGTATATTTTTACCAAAACGTAATTTGAATTTCTCTTTCGTGGATCAGTTAAAGGCATCCGCATTTGAAAACACGCTTGAGTCACGTTTTCACTCATGTATCTGATGGATTGTGTCATTCTCCAATGTGATCAATTCCACTTGAAATGAGTTGGAGAAAAATGATCGAGGAACGCTTGACTCTCGATAATCGTGTACCAATTGTTCGGCTTTACTTCGAATTAGACTAAAATGCAACGTAAACTTTTTGACAATTAAATTTAAAAATTCAACTAAGAAACCTTCAGCCTGCAAGTACATCATCCTCATTTATGTAGAACATTTTCAAATATTCGCCCATTAACGTAGTGTCCGCAGGCAGCTAGTGTATGACTAATTCCGAATTCCTGGAGCAGGCGGACTGAACGTTTGTACCGGAACACTCACATCATCGGGAAAATCAAACAGTTCCTGGAATTTTGGTTTTGCGGCAGAAATTATTCAAAATTGCTTCCAAATTGTTTAAGATACACATTTTCCAAAGATATTGCCTTTTACTCGGCCACGCACACTGCTTCATTCCGTTTTGCTCAATAATTATAGGATTTGAGTAGGATGATTATATAATTTCCTTCATTTGGAAGCGAAGCAAAGAGTTCGGATATCATTATCAACCATAACTATAACTTTAGGTTATTTCATTCCCCTTTAATTTTCCTAAAGACCATGAGAGTATTGCGAAAATAATCATTCCTGGAGGTGTTCCGAAGTTCCTCGGTCTCAATATGCTGGAATGAAAATTTAGCACCACGCATTCTTGATTTTACGTATTCGTTAGGACGATTGTTCACGTGGCCCTTGCCGCCTTGATTTGGGACAGCCCAGGATATGATGATTCCAGTGTCAGCATGGTTCCAAATATTCCTAAGGAAAGCATCTTCATTAGCTGAAGGGATATGCTCTGCAACTTCCAATGATATAATCCAATCAAACTTTGGTGCACGATCTTTCAGATCTTGTGTCAGATCTACCCGTTGCACTAAACCTTTGCTGATATTCGCCACATCTGGCATCCCGTCATAACCCTTGATGGATGCCACTTCTCCCAGCTTCTGTAGCATCTCCACATATTTTCCGGTCCCAGCACCGAAGTCAGCAACGGATTTTCCTTTAAGAAATTTCGACAACTGCTTCGCCAGAGGTTCGTCGAAATACTCCTCATGAATTTCCACATTCTCTTTCCTTGGACACCAAGCTCCAGTGAAGGAAAAGTCTTTTTTGGGGTTCAAGTCGCAGTCTAGCTTTGCAAAGTGTTCCATTAATTCGGGTGATGGTATTCCAAGTTTTGAACATTGTTCAATCACATCACCCACTGCATAAGAACTAGAGTTTTCCCATAATATGAAGAAAATGCAGTAAACACTCACAGTCAGGACACCACACAACACAATTTGACGATTCTTTGAAGGTGCGACAATCATTCTTTGTCACTCAAAAAATCCAAGAGGTCTTCAAAGCTTCTGCACAAGGAATAGAAATCGTGCATTAGGTTTCAAAATATATTTAAGTCATAATTCATTAGTAAAAACTTGTGGAAATAGAAAGTATAGGTATCACTGGCCAATTACAAAGAAGTTGGCCCATTGTATCCTGATATTTACCCCAAAACCCAATTTAATGCTCAATGTGGCAATCTTTCAGGTGTTTCATTCCAAGAAACCTACCTTTTGTGGGCCTATACGAAACAAGCGGTAACATGAAGGGTGAGAATCTGCAGAATAAAACAATAGCAGTGGATGGCCAAAGCCAACGTGTGGAGGAAAATGCGCAGACTCTTCCTGAACTTGTTCGCAGTGACCGCTGACAATCAGTACCCTTGCAACACCTTGGATTTTTCAATTAAAAATGTTGATATTGCTCTCACATCTTATGTGGTCCTAGGACCTCACACTTTGTACCTTCCGGCCGTTTTCCTCTTCCATTAAAAACGGAGCTAAGGAGACAGGTGGGCTGGCTGAGTCTGGCGGTTGCTTCGCAACAAACCCAGTAGAATCCTCTTGCTGGTGGACTGACAGTGAAGGACCAGAACGAAGTTTGTGTTAGGCATTGGGAAGGGTCCCATCGTTTTTGTCGAGGGATCAAGACTTCTGTGTTCATCTTTACGAGTAGTAATTACTCATTAAGGGAGCGAGTGACGGTATCCATGGCAAAAGAGGTGAGACCTAATCTTGAAGTTTTAATTGTGATATTATGTAATGGCATTTTGGTCAACCCACATTTTATGATGCTGGTTCCACTTTATTCCAGTGAAAACACAAACTGGATCCAGTCGGAATTTTGATTGGGATTGGGCAGGGGTTAGGAAAACTCTGTATTAATTTCTATGTAATTTCTCATCATAACATGAAAAACATGTGGAAATACTGCAAAGGCCTTGATACCTTTGTGATTATGTCATCGTCATTGACTCTGGCCTTGGATAACTCTTTCCGGCAAGAAGCAAATAATACAGCAGGATAGTATGCATTTTTATAGCGAAAAAAAATACTGAAAAATATGAGAAAGTGATTCACTGGTAATTTACCGGTAATATTACCAGTAGACAACACTGTGGTTATTACTGGTAAACCGGTAATCTTATGGTAATGTTACCACCACTCAAATCTCTAATCATATATCATGCGAGACTCATACATTTTTGCACGTGGCATTTCAGGTGAATAAGAATGATTCCTACTAACAGTTTGCAAAAGGATATATTAATATTATACGTACCTATTTACATGAAACTCCCCCATACAGCAATTGCTTCCAGTGAAAATATATTTTTGGATGGATCTTTAAGAGATCAATAACTGAACCAACATTTTCCCCCCCCACAAAAAAAACTATTAAGGGGAAACTATTAATAAACACTTTAAAAAAACTAAAGCTTTTCCAAAAAAATGTTTTTACCCACATTCTCACAGCATATTGCTTTCAGAAAATCTAGTCTTATTATGCTGCGATCACGATTTCTCACATTTTTGGTCTATATTCTGATAATAGCAAATATCTACATACTACTGTATATTAGAAATTGGCTAAAACGTTTCAAGGTCAGTGTTGCCTCTGGCCTATAACGTTTTTGGCCCTCACAGACATAGGTTTGGTAGCCCATGAGCCTTAAAGGCTACACCTTCCCAGATCATAGGCTTGGTAGTTGATAGGCCTATGGGCCTTTACCTTTGCATGTCATAGGCCAGTCGCGTTTTGTGATTCGTCCATGAAGCTGTTAGGTCTACAAGTTTGTGCCATTGCTGAAACCAGGCTGGGTGGGACGGGTTAAGCCTGAAAGTACCAAACCGTTGGTAGGCTACCATGCAGCTTCAGACATGTCTAAGGGTAACAAACCACATATAATACGCAGTTTACCGAATCACCTAACCATGATGGAGAAATCGTGTGAAGGTAATAGTGGTCTCAAATCGTCATCGTCTAAAACCTTGCACAAAAATGTGTTAATTGATTACCTAATTAAAAAATTAATTAGTTTATTTCCTTGGTGCTACCTTTTTAGTGCTCTCTCTTGGATCGGACTTGGCTGTATCTTCGATCTTAACAATGCCCTTCACGTCTGATTGCTAATTGTTTTTGTCTGATAATTAATAATCATCCATGAGGGAAAGACCTAGGACCCGTCGAATGGTGCATGTATTATATCAATCGCTAGCTCTTCATGAGTAGATTGCGTTGGTGAATATTTTAGTTGCAAAATATGAAAAAAGCAGTTGTTTTAATGTGTTGTCACGTTGGAGGGAGGGCGAGTTGGAAACGTTTTCGTTGGAACAGAAACCCTTATATGTGATGATAGGCAATGATATTGGATATCCTGGGTTTGGTGGTGAAGTGGTTTCGCCCCGGACCGAAAAACTGGTGGCCCGGGTTGAAGTCCCAGTTGTCCTCAGCCTTTTCTTTCGTCCAGTCCCAGGAGCCTCCCCTACCTTTGGCCCTCATGAAATATTCCCCAAAGAAAAACTCAGCCCTTAAACTTTTTCAGAGAGTGATTTTGTGTTTTTGCTATATACCGTAACTAACCTCAAAGAAAACAGGAAGAAGGCAGATCAAGCGAGCCGCATTCCTTCTGTTTGGCCGAACGAGCAAGACAGTCAGCTTAATTTTGGGGATGATGGAGCAGTTGAATTAGAAAATAGTTGTAGCCATAGACCGAGACCCTTTCCGAACCTAACTGACCCATCATTTCCCAAAACAGGTTGACTTTCTCACTCTTTGGCCTTTGACCGAACTGGATGAAAAAAATTGAGGTAATATAACCGTGCCAACGTGATGAAGGGCCTCACCAGACAACGAAGACTAGACCAGAATGGCGTTACCTTACTCGAAAACAATACCCAAGCCTGGGAAGGACATTGCATAGCTAGCAGACGCAATGGCTTGGGCGGGGCGCCGAACATCCTGCTCTTGAATGCTCAAGTAAAACATGAATTTTAAATTAGCACATTAATATGGTACACTCATACATCAACTCTTTTGGCTGAAACATATATCCCTGTAACATATTCGTCCAATATTTTCATGTGATATATATATATACTAGCGAGTTTGTTTGCCCTTCGGGCAAACAAACTCGCTATTATTGATATATAGACGATCGTGACTGAATGATTGACTGATGCGAATTCTAACCATATTCTAGAAAGGTTAGAAATCTGAAACTTGGTACACATGTACTTTTTGGGATGTGGAGTTCAGAAAAAATCCGACTTTGGAGGTGCTTCCCCTGGGGGTACACATTTTGGGGGGGGGGGAAACTTTTTTCTTAACCCTTTCGGTGTCATCCCGAGTACGTACTCGGGATGCGCCTGCATGTTTCCCTGCGAGATAAGGATTCAGGTGGACGCTGAAAGGGTTAAATATGAAATTGTGGTTTAAATTATTAAATTCGACATGAGAGAGGGAGAGAGCCTCTCGAAATTTTCCGATTTTGCGATCCATTCTTTGTCATGGAATGTCTTTTTTTAAAGTTAAGCCTATCACACATGTCATACCAACAAGCGATAGCTAAACAGATAATATTATTATTAGGCCTATTTTATGTTCTGTAGTTTCAAAGAGAATACTTCATTTTGGATGTAAACCTATGTTATTTCAGGCTGGAATATGTTTTGACTTACCACAGTGGTCTTTCTTATGTTTGGCCACATGACATCCCTCACATATTGCCATGCCTTGTCAGAGTATATCATTCCTAATAAGACAGCTTTTCCAAATACAGTGTGGCGCAAAAGTCGCGTACCATAGGGGATTTCACTGTTGCACTACCTTAATTCCTGTTTATTTCTTTCCAGGTAAGTGATGGCTACAAAATTAGTTTTTCCCAATTGCTAGAGCCCCATTTCATACCTTGATGGACATTTTTTAAAACTTAACGTACGATCCGCAAAACTGCGCTCTTTTCTCACATCTATGCGTCCGACAGTCAAAAGTACGTCCCTTTTTCAAAATCAATGTACGCTCTTTAATATTCTAACGTAAGAGATAAAGAATGTCTTTGGACAGCCAACAAGAGACCGTGAAAATAATTATTCTGAAGATTCCCCTAATCTCAGTATGCATTCCGGTTACAATATCTCTTTAGGAAGCCGGAATAGAAGCAGAAAGAGTCCCGAATTGTAAGCCCCGAATTGTAAGGTAATTTCTAACGTACCTGGAGTAAAAAATTAAGGCACCTTCGACAAACCTCTATGGACGATCCATTACTGTGAATGGGAAGGCGAAGAGTCTCTTGGATCGATGCCCGCCCTGTCAGCCGAACCTGGTCAAATCGACAAGAACCTCCCCAATGTCAAACAATGGTGCGTGTGTTACTTTGTGAGGCAAGGACGTTAAGTTTTTACGCGAGTGCCTTAAATTCGTTCTGAAGGACACCAGCAATGTGTTCTATCGGAAAATATGTTTCGGTGAAGGATGTTTGGCACGTATGCCGTATGACAATTTGAAATATAATAGATGACACTATATCTGGCCGATGCTGTGCTCGTGCCAATTCACTGACGTCGTTTCTCTGTGATATTTGTTTATAAAATATTTTTACAGTTTTGCGGATCATACAATTTATACAATCTAGGCGCGGTTTTTGGGTGGATGTGTATACGGCAGGGGTTTTAACAGTGATCAACCAGGATCAAACCAGCACAGATTTATTCCTGTAAAAATCATCAGAAGAAATTAAATTCGATATTGTTAATTTAGAGAGATGGCTTCAGCCCCTTCCTCCAGTGCTTCCGGATATCATTCCGCACTGAAATGGCTCAGGAAACTGGAAAAAGACATACATTCGGCCTGACGTTATACGTTCTCTGTTAAAAGGGCCATGAGAGATTGAATAGGCCTGCGATTGGCCTAACGGGACACGTCCTCGACGAAATATGTCTCGACGAAATATGTCTCGAGGATGAGGGATTAATCCTTACAGGCCTAATTGGTTTCGTATGCCGAAGATTGCGTTTCTTTCGGACGAAAAAGGTAGGCCTAGGCCTGACCCGAAGATATTCCGTCGGTTAGGTCTAGGGCTAACGTTACTGAGCTGCTTCGCAGAGAAGGAGGGGGCGGAGGGTGGTGAGGTTGAGGTTGAGGTTGAGGTTCAAGAAAGGTAAAATATCTGAAATTGGTTTTCACATTCTTACATGAGACAAATACTTTAATCAATAATACAAATTAAGATACTGCCCGTTTCAACATTTTTACATTTGAAATTGATACATATCTCGCTGGAAAATATTTCATATACAATTTCTTATCTAATATATATAGACGATCGTCAGTGACTGACTGACTGACGCTAATTCTAACCTTGGAATCGGGTCGCCCTCAATTTCGATGCGAGGGTCTTTGGCATGGGGTGAAAACCGGCTTTCCCCCCTTCGTGGTGCGTTGAAACACGCGGAAATGCAGAATTGTTGTTGCATGAAATATAATTAGGAATGATTGCGAAGTAATTTCTTTCTTCCGCTCGGCATTGAGCTGCTCGTTATCTTCCTCGTCGCTTCCGCGTCTTCATCAACGTGCAATTTATCCGAGATTTGAATGAGATCGCCTCGTGCGAGCACTTCAAAGCGGTCGGGCGGGATCTAAAATTCCGATTTAACACGAAGGGCAGATCTCTTATCAACTGCATGCAACCGGCATCGACCCGGTCGGATCCCATCGTATCTTGTACGCCGTGATCCGATTCCAACCAGGAGAACTCAGGGCTTTTTGGTCTGCTGCCACCATAAACACGAGGCTGCACCTTTGGCAAGTTTTCGACGCGACGCGAAAGGCGGGACCGCTATGAGTTTCCGCCAAAAGTCGGAAAAAAATACGGAAGTGATAGAAACGTGATACGAGAATGACTTTTCCCACGAGACTGCGACGTGCCGGCTCTTTCCACCTCCCTTTAACCGCTGATCCTGGCCAAGCCATCGGGGAAGAGCAAACAGCAGAAACTTTTCTCTCACCCTCGCCCCCATCGCGGAGTTCGTGCCGAGACGCTCATTCCAACAAAATCGACTCGAAAGGCATTTTACCTTTCATCCGTCGTGTTTCGGAATGAATTATGGGGATTCTATCGCATTTCTGAATGGATTGTTATACATTTTTTGCACACATGAAAAAAAAAGAATACACGTCCTGGAACAGTGAGAAAAACCCAACATTTTTCCTAAATAAAACGTTCCCACCGAAGCGGGTGCTTCAGCCGTTGCACTTATGAATGTTTCCAGTTTTAGTTGGTAAATGTCATGGTCCATGACAACTACATCCTTTTCTAGATCTACTTCATCCAATGTATCCAACAAATTCAGCTTAATCATGGAAGTATGGAAATACCAGAACGAAATGAATCAACTGAAAGACTCAGGGGCACAACCTCTTATATATGGGAACCCAGAGATTAACCTCTTCACATTGCAACAAAGCATGTAATGTGACTGCCTATCATGCATTCACATAGGTAATGTAAAAAAAATACCAACTCTTGATTGGAATGGACACCCAAGGGGTATTGCAACAGGCCTTTAAAATGATCTCTAACATTCCTTTTCTCCTCCAGTTGCTTTCTACAAGTTCTCAAGACATTATAAAAAGTGAAATCTGTGCTTGGCACAATTCCTCCAAAAGTTCAACATGAGAAAGGTTATTGTATTTAAGAAATTTTTCAGCAGGCCGCCTTATCCTGGAAGAAAATTGTCATGGGGTTGTCTCAAATATTAAGATATGGGTAGGGTAAGTACCCAGTTGTAATTTCACAACCATAGTTTACAATGGTTTTTCTTTCATTGCTGATGAACTTTGAGGGCATCATGTGAAAATGTCATACACTGGCTCATGTATATACATGAGGTCATGGATGGCAAAGTGTAAACATGAATATATGGCATATGCATGCAGCCATATGTTTTGTTGAGTTGAGAATACCCACACCTGTATATACATGCATTCTGCCATGCATGGCGTAGAGTACCATACACACGTACACAGAACTGCAAAACCAGCACAAAAAAGTGTCTTTCTACCAACCTAACTGGTGTTGTCTGATATTATGATGCTCTGGNTAAAGTATGTTCCCATTCCAAATTATGTTCAATAATTTAGCTTTCGACAAGTTCTTAAAATATTTTATTTTCCATATTCTGGGATGCAAAATGTAGAAGAAATGGATCTGGCAGGAACCACCTGTTTGGTGCTGCATTTTATTTATGCCCGACCTGAAGGAGCCAGAGTTCATCCTGGAGGATAATAAAACCATTTAAATAAAACGAAAAACTAACTGGACAAAAGGGTCAAAGTTATTTGCCATTGAGTCATTTGCAAAACATTCTCTTCCGGGTCCGGAATAATATGAAAGGGATGGATCTGAGAAGGGCCACAAGTTTGGTGCTACAAGTAATTTTGTGGTGGTACTTCAGTGTTTGGTTCAATGTGGAAGCTAAGTTGTTCCTGAGCTACACCCAATACATTTTTTCGCCGGTACTTCTAAGTTGGATGAGTCTTCTCGTCGGGAGCATCGGTGGACTGGCCCTTTCGAGAAAGAAACAATCGGATCTCGACTCGAAGCAGCCAAATGAATTCATCAACTTAATTTGAACTGCAAAGGAACTGAAATGGATCTCCCTCCTTTACTTAGTGGGCATGATTGCAACAAATTACAGCATCAGCATCATGTCGGTCGGGTTCGTCCATACCATCAAGGCAATGCAACCACTCTTCACTTTGTTCTGGACAATGAGTGGAATCGCAGCACTTCCGAACTCACACCTAAGCATCGGCCAGATCGTTTGTATATTTGTAGTTGTCTGTGGTGTTTTCCTGTCCTCTTCTGCCGAAAGCACCTTTTCATGGTCTGGTTTTTTCTGGGGTATGCTGAGTAACGTTTCCTTAAGCGCTTATAGCGTACTTTGTAAGTCTTCTCTCTCACAAGGAGGCGACAAGGAGACACTTTTTCTTCAAATGTCACTGATGGGAGCCTTGATGATTACTCCTGGGCTAATTTTGTTTGATGGCAGTCATGGGATAGATATGTTAGCCACCAAGTCATCGATGGTGGCCATTCTATATCCTTCTCTTGCCCACTTCCTTTTCAATTTCTTCTCTTTAAGTGCTCTGGAAGAACTCACTCCTATTGCTCATGCCGTGACAAATGTCTGCAAGAGAATTATAATCATTGCCTCAGCTTCTGTGATTTTAGGGAATCCTCTGTCAGGTGTGGGTGTCCTCGGAAGCCTCTTAGTAGTGCTTGGTGCCTGCACCTACCATATACTTAGTGATGCAAAGACGCGGATGAACTTTACAACTGTATGCAAACTAATTTCCATATATATCATTTTGGGAATCTTCAGTTGTTCAGTTCTCCTTCGAGAACGTCATGAGGAGCCTTCGCCTGCGTCTGTTGGACTTTCATCTTCTTTTCTTTCAAATAATGTTAGGATCTCCACTTGGAACTACATCTTGATCAGGTCCATCATTGAAGGAAACGCAAATATGGACTTTCTCAATTGTCCAGACAAGTGGAACAATACGGAGGTCATTTCCGCTCTTCAAGCTTCTATTTTGGCATCCATTAAACCATATCTAAAGAATGTGAAAGCAGTGGCGCTCGTAGATCATCCAGATCACGAAAACAGGGGGGATTCCGCAATTTGGGTGGGAGAGGAAATTTTATTTGATTGGTTGAACATACCGATTGTATACATGTGTACTAAATCTGTTAATTCCAAGTCCCGCGATATATGCGATGTTGCTAAAGCACGTGAAGCCTTGGGACCGTACGTCAAAGAAGGAACAACTTTTCTAGCCCTGCATGGCGGAGGAAACCTGGGCGATCTATGGGAAGGGCCGGAAGAGCTGCGCTACAATTTCATAAACGAATCATCTGATGTACCCATTCTTCTCCTCCCTCAATCAATCTTCTTTCGGGATAAGGAAAACATCGAGAAGGCGAGAAAAGCATATTCAAATGCGATCAACTTCACCCTCCTTGCCCGAGATAAGCCCAGTTTCGATTTCGTACGCGATCACTTCCCCGGTGTTCATAAGGCATTGGCACCTGACATGGCTCTCATGATCGGTCATTATCCACGTTCTGTTGAACCAACCTATGACATTCTCTGGCTTCGTCGAGGTGACAAAGAGGCAATTCCCGAATTCGAACCTCCTCGGGATGGTTGGCCAACCAACATCACCGTGCATCTTGGCGATTGGCCTGCCGAAGTTGCTCGTCTTTCCAATTCCAATGAAGGAACTCTCTCGTCTCGTGCACATCTGAGGGCTTTCGATGGTTTCCGATTTTTGGCGCAGGGAAAAATGGTCATCTGTGATCGTCTACATGCACACATTCTCACAACAATGAAGAATATTCCACACGTCGTCCTCGATAACAGCTACGGAAAAGTCAAAATTTTCATACGCAGTGGTTCCAAGGCATTCATGGTGTGGTACTGGTCAAGTCATCAAGTGAAGCCCAACGTGAAGCTTTAAAGCTGTTGGAGGAATACAATGATTGCTTGAATTAAAATGCAGAGGCTGATTTTAACTCAATTCCATGAAGGTTTTTAGAGCGTTTCTAAATGCCTTTTTGTTATCGCCCATCTTTTCTTTCCATTTCCAATTCTCATAGCGATCAAATAGCATTCTCCAATCAAAATTCCAAGGCTTTCCATATTGTATCATAATTGGATTGATTGTGCTATGATTGCAATATCAATTAAAATTCGATCGAGAGTTGTGCTATGGAATTACAGTCATGTTGCAAAATTGTTGTTTCTACTTTTTCCTTTGCAAGAACTATTCGCGAAGTGCATTCGAGCCTCAGACATATTTGAGCTGGCTCTGAAATCAATTTGTAGGATCCTCAAGTAAAGATGATTCCGATAATGTGGATTTGAATATGAAACATGGCCAGACTCAGAGGGACGCAGAAACGTTCATTTCGGCGAGCAGATAATGTGTGCAACAAGGTTTGCTCTATTCCAACGCATTTTTTTTACAATGCGACTTCCGTGAGGGTGTCGTATTTTTGCAAGAAAAAGTTAGCCGATGGCGTGGGTTCCGCTGTGACCTTGAAAAACCAGGAGCATTATCATGAAGACATACGATTCTATTAGGTATTTTGAAGGGTTAATCTTTATGGATTTTAATCTCTCACGAAAGTCCTGGGAGCCAGATATTTTCTACGAAGCCCGTGAACACACTCTAATGAGTCCTGAGTTCCAGATTTAGCCCCTCTCATTTCAGCTGGTTCTGGACAACGCCACAATACGAGGGTCATACCGAAAGGTCTTTCGTGTTGTCTGGAATATTGTCTAAATTTATTCAACCGGAGAGCCGTAATTCCATTGGAACCAATCGTTTACCTATTTTCAGCCACTGTACTTAAGTGACTAGTGTTCCTAGTTCCAACCATATCGAGTACATGGTTAGCATTAACCCTCACTCACTCTCACCATCGCTTTCATACGATATGTCTCAAAATATTTTTGGAACATTTTTCAATTCGTAGCTGAAAAATATATCAAATTATCTCATTCTTGTAAATTTATATCAAATTCTATCAACCCTCTATATAATTCTGGCAGCTCGTCTGGTCTTCGACCGATTTCACATGTCTGTGTGCAGATTAATGGCGGGTGCTTTGAGCACCTCTTTCAAGCGTGGAACAGGTAAGTATAATGCACCCAATGGCTGACAAGATGTACGTCTTGTCAGCCATCGTGTCTGAGACACACAGATTTATTTAGAGGCATGCGCTGATATACAGGGTGATTCTTTCGGTACTAGACCCAAGGAAATGCGAATATCTCAAAGACTATTCATTAGATTTTGAACATGCATATATGACTACATACCTTGCTTCATAAGAAGCATGTCGATACTAGAGGAGATGCTGGAAATGTTCGCCACCACTGTCCAGGCAGAGCTGAACGCGACGCTTCATGTTTGCGAAAGTGGCCTGCAAGACGTCCTCACTAATCGCAGCAATTTCACGTCGAATGTTGTTTTCCAGTTCCTGTATGGTGCGTGGCTTGTTGGCATAAGCTTTTCCTTTTAAGGCGCCCCACAGGAAAAAATCGGGCGGACTTAAGTCAGGAGATCTTGGCGGTCATAAGCCTTTCGAAATAATCCGGTCAACAAAAAAGCTTTTGATTTCAGTCATGCTCTCATTCGACGTGTGGCATGTGGCTCCATCC
>CAJPEV010000940.1:0-85048 GCA_905338385.1 Darwinula stevensoni
GAGGGAAGGACTTGGTGATAAATGCTCCGCAAATCGCTATGATATTGATACTACTAGGTGTATGGGGAGATTTTAGGACACTTTTGAATGACTCATTAGCCTGCATACTAAAGTGATAGGAATATACAGAGGGGTTATCCAATGTACGTTTCGAAATCAAGGCAGTATAAGAACAATCCACTTCCGCAGCATGCACCTGATGAGATCGAGCCGGGAGACTGAAACTGACGACAGAAAAAAAAAATCTTCTTGGGCTTCCCTCTCTTTTCCCACTTCCTGTCTCCGATGTGACTTTTTTTCCCTTCCCGTCTTTCATATAGTCAGCCCCAACATTTCCAGAATTTGGTTGTAATAAGAAATTGCTCGCCCATGCGTGTCACGCCGCTTCTTCCTTTCCTCGCCCGGACGGACTGTATTGTACAGTACTCGCCTCAATTCAATGGGACATTTCCCCTTTAAAATATTTTGACTTTCATATAGTCAGTCCCAACATTTCCAGAATTTGATTGTGATAAGAAATTGCTCGCCCATGCGTGTCACGCCGCTTCTTCCTTTCCTCGCCCGACGGACTGTATTGTACAGTACTCGCCTCAATTCAATGGGACATTTCCCCTTTAAAATATTTTGCCGATGCATCGCGATGGTCGAAAAAACTATCGATATCTCCAACTATCGATAGTCGTATCGATGCATCGATCTATCGTGACAGCCCTAATCCTAACACAGGGGAACCTTCATGGCCATATGAGCCATATGAAGATTGAGGTAAGTGCTTTTGAGCAAAAGATTTTCAGAACAATCAAATTTTTTCTGAAGTTAGCAACAGACGTGCATTCTTCGATACATGAGAAAAATGAGGAACAGCCAAACTTTTCAGCTTGTGAGCCAAATTTGGCTCATGAGCCATAGGTTCCTGACCCCTGTCCTAACATAATCATAGGAGGGAACTTCAATCTAAGGGAGATTGATTGGAGAACTACAATGTCTCTTCTGACCCAAAACACTCAGACATGCTTTGACTGCTTGATCTTTTCAATTACTTCCAATCTAAGTGAAGCTTCTGAGTTTCATTTGGAAAGACCCTGACAGATTGGGGAAATGGTCTGAAAACTGACTCATGTGGCTCAAAACAGGTAAGTGCAAGGTGCTGACTTGAGAATATTCAAGCACAAACACTCTTGAGGTGAACCTTATTTTCATGCCTGGAGTCCCCTTGAGGCAAATTCCTTCACTAACATTTTCATCTGAAGGCAACTCATAGTAGGAGAAGTGTCTGTCATTCAATGGTGACAGTGAATTGAAAGAGCCAGAAATGGCAGGTGCAGATGAGAACTTGTGCTTTTCAATTCACAAATGAAATGCTTGTTTTTCTTCTATTCTGATCTTGAGGCATTTTACCAACCACTGGCATAAAGAGGCTAAAGCTATTGCAGTGGTTCCCAACCAATGGATTAATGTGGAGCTTAGGATCGTTTTTGACCCAGAATGCAAGAAACAAATGTTTACTTTTTGTCATACATTGTGTTCTTCCGCTCATATTTTGTTCTATTGATCAGCAACATTCCTCATGGGTTACATACAGTCTTCAAAAAGCAAAATACAGGTCACAGTCTAAAGGGTTGGGAAACTCTGAGTTAGAGTCAGGAATGTTTTGCAAATGATGGAAAGGTAGGAAACAGTGGGAAAAGCCACTTTGTTACTCAAAGGGAGAGATTCAGTTTCATATGGAGAATAAAGGCACAAGGAGAAACTTGATTTCCACATTGTCATTAGCTGACCCTCTATAAACTGTTCCTTCTCCATTGGAAAATCCTAAGAACACATTTCAGGACAAGTACATGTTGGCTACAACAGAGGTTCGATTCTTTCTTTAGGCATATCACCACCTGTCCCAGGACCAGTGACCCAAGGAGCAACAGCTGGACCATCTGCTACAGTAGCAAGCGGAGATGTGCATCATGCACAAAATCCTTCCCCACGTGGTATGAAACCATCATTTATGCACTTCTTACGATCCCATTCTGCGATGAAATTTTTATTTTATCCTTTGTTAACATTCCCTGTTGAGTTTGCTGTGAAGTCTGAACATTTTTTTATTTGAGCTTCCTTTACATGGAGATGCCCAAGCAGGAAAGCTATCAAAGCCAATACATGTAAAAGGTCAAGGAAGCTCACAGGATTGCAGAATTGGATATTGTCCTGTAACAACCTGTATTCATGATTCATGACTTTTTGAGGATAAAAATGTAATTTTTCTGTAACAGTACACAATTTTACAATCCTCTTGAACATGGACTGCTTCTCTTATTATATGTCTCCTTAATGTTGTAATATGACTCTTTCCCATGACTATGAAGTTTATTTCAGTAAACATGCATCTATTTGATCATGTGTAACCACCCTGAATTGCATGCATCTTGACTCAGTTGATGACAGCAAGAATGCTGAAAAAGTAATGTCATGTCACATTGAAAGGAAAAACAGGATCACATCTGCTTGTTATTGATCATGGGATTATAAAATGGTAATATAGTTAATAGTTAATCCCATCATTCCTATAATGCCTGGTTACCAGAAAGGACATCCCTTTTCATATATGGAATCATATGTATATATATATATAGGGTGGCCCATTTTCAGTATTTACAGTTTTATTTGGCTATAGCTTATGTCAATTTTATTCTATTTCGATAATATTTTAACACAAAGTAGTGCTGACCTAACAATGTTATTTGGCCAATTTTCATTGAGTTCTGCCTTGAGGTTTTCAAGAAATTCAATTTTTACTGCAATTTGAAACTTTCACATATACTGTACATGTTGATTTTTCATCTAGCTCTGAAGTGAAGTTTTTGAGAAATTGATTTTTTATTGCAACTCATATGTTGTGCCATTGTGCATGTCATTGGTGCTATTTATTAAGTCCATTGTCTGTTTGAAATTTACCATTTTTGTGTTTTTAGATGTCATTTTCAGTGAATGAATGGGCAAAGGTTGTTGCTGGGTATGAATGGACAAAAAGTCCCATGATTGTTCAGCGAAGGTTTTGTGCAGATTTCGGTTAAGATCCACCTTCTCATACGAGCAAGCATATTATCAGGTGGCACAATGCTTCAACAGGAACTGGAAGTGTGCTAAATACAGACAGAAAATAGCGATTACCAAGGTGCCTGGAAGATGTCAACCACATTCAGACTTTTGGCAAAATCACTATTAAAATGAGGCAAAAATAGGTTGGAATTCCGTGAGCATCTTGAGTGCATTATTGAAAATAGTGGTTTTCACATTGAAGTGCATAACTCGTGAACATCATTTCCAAATATTGGTAAAATTGGCCAAATAAAGTTGTAAAGTCAGCACTACTTTGTAGTGACACAAAAATCAGAGATTCATCACAAAATTCAGGGGCACATCTCTGTTTTAAAGTACGGAAGAGTTCCATCGATCCAATCTACAGGGCCAGTCAAAGCCCTGTCCACCATTTGAACGCTAACTTAGGAATTCCAGTTCGGAATGATGCAAAGTTATTACCGTATAAAAGACATCTCTACCCTGAGGTGAGAGTTCGTAATATTTTTTCGATCATACCTCTTTGCTGAGACAGAAATTCAATTCTTTTTTTCGAGGATTTTTAAGTGCGTCCACCTCTGAAGAAGTGCTTGAACACTGTGTCCAATCGATTCCAAGTAAAGAAGTTTGAGGCAAGTGCCGGCCTTTTTGCCAGTGATGACTTTCTTGCTTGAAATGAAATTGAGAGCATCTCAGAAAATTTTATTGGCTTTCGAATGGCTTTAACTGGATTACAATCTGATAACTCAGTCATGAGTTATCAAAGATTCACTCTGTATAATGGGACAACAGTCAGAATCTCTGGCTATCAAGCCATGGGCCTAATGCGGCAGCTCTAACCCAGAGGTGTATTTTCATGCAGTTCGTCTCAACAGAGGAATTGAACATGGAAGATGATTCGAAATTGATCATGCTACTACTTGACCATTCTGCCATGCAAAGAAAAGCTTGGGACGTCCTATAGTAATTTGCGGTTACGTGGTTTGGTACTTTGTGTATGACTTCTTTTTTGTCGTGCATCCTCTGGATTTTTCCAAAAAATGCATAATCTCCTTTGATGATCATAGGAATATAAAAATATCCCAATCGAGGGAAATTATTCCTTGGTTGATGGAAAATAGGTAGAAAGACACGAATAGAAGAGGCCATTCTGGTCTAGGTGAGCTTTTAGTGAAGAGGATCTTTCGCCAAATTATCAAACCTATCCCGAGCCAAAAGTTCTTGCCTGCAATTTATGATGTTAAAGGAATTGCGCGGAGAGAGCGAGAGAGGAGACGGCGGACTTTTCACATGCCGACAGAGGACTGATGTACTCCGCCTCAAAAGACACCCTTGTGACTTCGATGTGACAGGTCAAGGGGGAGCCTCGGTCATTAATTATCACTCATGCTCCTCACCTGAGACATGGTGAATGGAGGGATTTTCATTGAAAATCAGGGTTGCCGACTTTCTTTCGTTCAATCGGGTGAAGCGGGATCCCAATGGATCTCTCTCAGCTGGCTGGAAGGTACTGTCCTTTATCTGACAACACTGAAGCGTGTCTTAAGCCTTTAGCCCCCTGATGACCTACCAGAGGCCAAATATACACATATCTCTTTGACTTCTTGTCTATCACCCATCCATCGAATCTTTTTCAAACCAAGTGTCTTTTGCTGCCAAATAGACTATAGGCATGAAGTGACATTTCCTATGTCCTCTCAAAACCAGTTAAAGCCTTCCTCTTGTCCCAAACCTTTTTTTTTTTTTTTGGGGGGGGGGGGGGGGGGGGGGGGGGGGGGGGGGGGGNGGGGGGGGGGGGGGGGGGGGGGGGGGGGAGTGGAATGGAGAGGAAGGCCCAAGTATGACAAATGAGCATTTTGCTGGTCTTTGTGGATTAGATGGAACTGGACGAGCTATGGATGACATGCACCAATTGAGGAATCGGATTGGTTTAAAGACGAGTTGAACACGTTTACTAAAACATGTTTAAGAATGTGTTTATCTTTGATATGCATCACTGAAAATCAGATTAGGTTCCATGAACACGTTTATCTGCGATTTAAACACGTTTAAAGGCTGTATTGTTGCACTCAGAAAGAGAATGACGAGTATTGTGGCAGCTCCATCGTCCGCATCAAGTCGGCGACGGTGTAAGACGAAACTGTCTCGGGAATTCGTTTCCATTGAACCGTCGAAGAGGATTGAGCCGATCTCTGATAATCCTCCTGGCCATTTTGGTTCAGGATCTCGTCAAAAACTTCTATCTCTTCATTAGTTTCCATTTCCACTGCCGCTGGATGATGAGAGGCAAGAATAATGAGGCCCATCCCAGCAAAACAGCATGCTGAATTACCTCTGAGAGTCCGTCTAGGGAGTTGAACCTGCTATGGAACAAGTTCATCTTTGAAGATTAGCTCGAGAGAGAAGTAAACTGATTTCATTTAGTGCATGTCACCCTATATGTCCATATATGGCTATAATGTCTGCATCCGGTCCGTCAGGGAGCCCTGCCCAGGCCGCGGGGGCATTGGCTCCCAACATTATGGGGTAAACACAACCACGTGACCCGATTCATACTCCATATATTTATATATAATTTCCTAGTTTTTCCTCTTCCGACTGACTCTCCTCACCCATTCATTGATATCTTCCTGTCTGTTTGTGCCCCTTTCCCTCTCATTTTCTTCCACAATGATGGCAGGGGTTTCCCTATCCCATTAAATATATATATATAGAAGTTATGGCTGGGAAAGTAACTCGAGTATTGATTTTACTCGCTTATTTCATGATGTAGTGGAGATATTTTTTCAAAAAAAGTCTTGAGGAACAGCTATATTCTTCTCTGCCCAATCCTTTCTGCGAAACACCCGATGGCAATAGAAATTGCAGGAAGTATACACTGCCAAGTGGCACAACTCACGACTCGTAATAGGAATGTTTCCTTGAACCTGGTGGTAGTAATTATGGTTATCTTTCAGACTTCCTTCTTTGGTCAAGAATAATTCCGTGCTGCCCATGACATCTTTCAGTTGGCTGTCACGATATTTGTACGGACATTTGATGACCTCAGCAATCCCATATGTTCCCACCAGACCGTCCAGACAAGCACCCAAGATATCCGTTGAATGCAGCCAAAGACCTGTCCTCGTCACAGTGCTGCCATACTTCCCTTGATATTTCTCCACAGCTAGTTCTTCATGAGCTTCGCCCATATGATAGAGTCTTTCTTCTGAAGGTTGTATTCTCCTAGGACGTTCTACCAAAACGAACGAGGAAAGGACTTGCGCTTGCATGCCGTCAATACGACTCCAAAAAAATTCTGGCTGTGATTCGATGCTTCCAGAAAATTCCCCAATGAGGATTCTTTGATTAGCCACTTGTGATTCTTGCCACCCATTCTATTTGCTCTCTACTCACACGAAACTCATCTTTCATGTTCACCTCTTCAGAGGTGGAAAAGAGAGCTTCTTCCACTAGTGGAGGAGCCTATGAGTCTGAAATGGAATCTGGCTCAGGAGATAAAATCCAATAGATCCCACAATTTTGGTCGAGCATGGTGCAGAAGAAAGACTTGTCTGCAGAAACAAGTCGAGATGTTCCTCTGTAATTTGATTTTTTTTCAGGGAACAATTCAGTAGCAAGAACAGCTGCATCCCCTTGCTTCGGGTGAGCAAGGAATCCCCTAGGAACGACTGAAGGATTGGGTAGGTAGAACAGGATAGTCAGCGCCATGGCGTCGTGGGAAGATTGAGTGGAACAAGAACTTGGGCGACCAGAAGTCTCTCGTGCCCCTCTTGCAAAGAAATTGATGTGAGTACGGAGATGCTTGAGTCCCTTTCCACATTGCCCAGACTATCGAAGGAGCCATTTTTCCATTACCCCAATGGTGAAATACTGCTGTGTCTACAAATGCAATTCGAGTAGCTTCGATCCCAACGTGTCATTTCATACGTTTTCAAAGACATTTCACATACATTTCAAAGACAAAAAACTGATGAGGGCATGGACGATTTGTATAAGAAGGAAGGACTGGCAACCAAGGAATACGTCGTACGTGTGCTCAAGGCATTTTCTGGACATGACTATCGGTCTACAAAGTCGAAGAAACGTTTAAACCCCACGGCTGTCCCGTCAGTGAAATTATGCAGAGCTGAAGATGATGAACGGGAGTCGAAAGGAAGAAAATTGGTCCGTCAAGAGCATGCCGGTTGTAGTGATGCTCTTGATAACCGTGGCAACGTCTCTGGAAGAAAACGTTGTGATGCTGAATGTCAAACAGAGATACTATGCTGTGATTCAGCTTCTCAAACTGATAAATGTGACCTGTGGGATATGCAGGAGGCAAGGTTTCGAATTCAGCAGCTAGAAGCTTAGTGTTTCTGCTTCCAGAATTTGAATGAAGAAGGCGTTAATATGTATACTGGACTAACCAAGAATAACTTCATGACCCTGGTGAGTCTTTTGAAAAGATTCGAGCCATTCAGCTACTACACTGGAGACAACATAACGCTTTTGGATGGAGAAAACCAACTTCTCTTTTTGATTAAATTACGCCTTGCGATCCCAGACCAGGATTAAAAGCTTTGTTTCCACGCGAGTCGAGGAATCGTCCATAATATCTTCATGAGTACCTGAATGTCTTGTACAAGATTTTCTACACGGGAATGATGGAGAATAATGTTTCATCCCTGTTGAATAATCACCTAGAGATGCCCCATGTTTTTGCTTCCTTCTCAAGTTGTCGGATGATAATTGACTGCTCAGAGACTGAAATTGCCATTCCTAAGATGCTCAACAGGTCACTTATAGCAATTATAAATCCCAAAATACTTTTAAATTCTTGATTGATGTTGCTCCTTCTGGGACTGTGAATTTCATTAGTGAAGCCACACGGGTAACATCAGTGATCGTGAAATTGTGCAGAGAAGTGGAGTGATTCATGCGTTTCTGGTGGAGATCTGATACCAGCCGACAAGGGCTTCGCAATTCATGATTTATTGCCCCAGGGAGTCCCTGTCAATGTGTCACCATTCCTTCCAGCAAAGTCCCAGTTTTTTTTTAGAGAAGAGGCACAATTAAGGAGGAAAATTGTGAGCTGCCGAGTTCACCTCGATTGGGCTATTTGGAGGATGAAGACCTTAGACATCCAACAACGTTTTTCTTATAATCGCAGATCATCAGCCACCAAAATAATTCGTGTCGTCGGTGCCTTGGTCAATCTACAAACTCTCATAATAAGGAAGGATTGAACAAGAAGGCAAGTGACATTTCTGCTTGGCTGTGAAGCATGAAAATGAAAGGAACGCCAACGTGCGCGAGGGGGAGGAGCTAACAGACCTATATGGTTGTATATGACATGTCTATATATGGTCATATAGCCGCACAGAAGTGTTGCCATTGGTGGTGTTGTCTTCGTCATGGTCCAAGAGCCAATGGATTTCGGGCGCTCCTGTCTTTTACTCGCCTTCACACTTGCGTTCTCCCATATATTCAACAGTCTTGCCTGTGAGTGGCGAGGTCAGCATGCACGTGCTTGCTCGCAGTCGTGAGCCAGCTGTACCAGAGAAAGGAGCTTGTCGCGTTTCTTCCTTGATGCCTGTGGAACCATGAGCCCAATTTATAGACGTTTGCATGCAGTTGTGAATCTAGAGAGTGCCATGAAGTCTCGTGATCATTGTCGGGCAAGTGAGTTTCCATCGCCTTAAGAACTCGTTTCCCTTTCTATGCTTAGATGCTCAGAATTTGAAATTAATATTCTCCTTAGATCGTAATTATTTCAGAGATCGTTCAGATAGGTTTGACAATTGAAGCGCATTTTGGGAACTGGCGACTTCCCGTGTGTTTTTTAAGCCTTGTCACATGCGAGTCTACAGCATGGCTTAAAAGCGGCTATTGCGTTTCATAAATATCTCGCCGCTCTCCCTTCCCTGTCCGTTTTCTCCTCGTTTCCACACAGCAGCGTTAAAACCCGCCGCACAATGGGCGATTTTTGTTGCTCGACCATCACATATGAGCCCCCGGGGAGCACACACGAAGGAATCTGCTAGCAATGTGATTGGTCGATGCTAGAATTGGGCCGGCCTACATCTCAGCAACATCGCAGGACCCCCGCACAAGGAGCAGTAGTTGAGCGACGGCAATATTTATCGCAGGAAAAATGAGCAGGGAGCAATATCTTGCGACGGTAGTGCGATGGCAGCACCCCCGCACATGGAGCAATATCATGTGGAGCGACGGTCACACAACAAAAATCGCCTCGTGTGCGGCGGGCTTGAGGATGCCCACGCGTCTATCATCGCTACTCCTTCCTGCTCCGCCGCGGTGTGACTGTCTCTTTTTGGCTATTCGGTGCGACTTATGTCCATGAATGATTCCGACCTAGTGCTGGAAATGAAGAGCCTCTATGATAAGAGGAGGGTGTTCAAACCCCCCCCCCCCCCCCCCCCCCCGAAAGGAATTCCCACGTATATACAGTATATAGAGACGGGAGAGGAAGGGAAGCACGAGAAACCAGACATTGAAGGCATTTGAAGACATTTTTTCCTTCCTCCCTCAGGAAAAAACGACTTCATTCGGAAATTACTATTGTATTCAATGACCTGTTCGTGTAAACCAGGGGTCCCCCAAACGTTTTTTTTTTTCGGATTTTCGATAATGCGAAAAAACTAGGGCTGTCACGATAGATCGATGCATCGATACCACTATCGATAGTTGGATATATCGATAGTTTTTTCGACTATCGCGATGCATCGACAAAGTATTTTAAAAGGGAAATGTCCCATTGGATCGAGGCGAGTACAGTACAATTCAGTCCGTCCGGGCGGGGAAAGGAAGAAGCGGCGTGACGAGCAGGGGCTTGCGATTTCTTATCACAATCAAATTCCGGAAATGCTAGGACTGACTATAAGAAAGACTGGAAGGGGAAAAAAGAGGGAAGGAAGAGAGGAAGTGGGAAAGGGGAGGGGTGAATACCGAGATTTTTTTCCCTTCTCTTTCTGTTTTCGACTCTATCTCACCAGGTGCATGCTGCTGAAGTAAACTGTTCTCATACTCCCTTGATTTCGAAACCTACATTGGTTAATCCCCTCTCTATATTCCTATCTATCACTTTAGTGTGCAGGCTTAACTTTCTTAATTTTTAACTTGTCTTGGGGCTTTTATCTCTACTTAAGGTGAACTCAAAGTGAAATTTTTACATGGACGTTGCTTATTCTAGGGCCGATGTTTCGGCAACCGCCGGTATGGCACCGATATGGTTTAGCAGGTTTCCTATCTGGTGGTGCTGATGTCCAAAGACATTGTAGAACGAAGATAAAGAGAAAAAAAATTACTTGAACAGCTGATTCTTAACAGCAATAGGAAAAAATTAGGGCTGTCCTGATGCATCCATAGACGAATGGATGTCATCTTCGATAGTTGGAGGCATGGTAGGTTTCATTACTCTTTGCGAAGGTCACACATTCCCCCTGCACCCCCGATCACAAGCGTGAGATAATGGAAGCCGGATAAAAGTCCGCGCTCCGATCGCGGAGAGAAAAGATGGAATCCTCCAGCCCCCCCCCACCCCGATGCATCGATACACTATCGATAGTTCAGGCCGATGCATCGATGTTTTGAAAACTACTATCGTGACAGCCCTAGAAAAAACGTGTATTTTGAGCTTGGAAAAAATCGCAAGATATTTCATGGTCTAGATTCGACCTGCGGTCTCCACTTGAATATACCTGGTCAATGCGCAATATGTTTTGCATTTGCTTTCGACCTGTATTAAGTAACGCCGTAGATCGTATCCGGCCTGCGGGCCATAGTTTGGGGACCTCTGGTGTAAACGATTGAGTATGCTACGCGGCATAAATCGCTGAGTAAACTCTCGCGAGTGCGTCATGCACAATTTTTTTTAGAATGTTTCTGGGATACTGTGCCAAAGACACCCCGAGCAGCAGCACGGTGGCTATCGGCAATGAGAGCCGAGAGAGAACCTGAGCCATCACTTTACCTCTTATTCGAATCGATATAAAGTTTATTTAATGGGACTGGTATCGAGGAATCACTCTTCGGTGAACTACACCGAACTACAATTTTCCACGATGAAGACAGCTTCGTTTTTTTCTGGTCCAATCACGGCACTCATTTGATTTCGAAAGTTTCCCAATATTTCTATAGTGAGATCACCGTGCAGCATCTTCGAATTAATGGGCAAGCGCACGTGAGGGAGAAATCACAACAATTAGAGTCATGTGCCCTCCTTGTTGAGTGACAACTCACTTCGGTCTCATCAATGGGCTAATTGGAGACAGCCAAGCAGCAAACAAACATCAGTCTGGAAATTGAAGCAGAAACCCTCTTATCGGAAGATTAATCACTTCACTTTTTGTTGGTTCATAGGTTCATGTTGGCCGTTGCATTGAAATATCCAAAAATGTCAATACCTTCTTTCTGTGGATGGATGGAGATAGCAACCTTGTGTTGACAGACTCCCTCCACATGAGCAAATAAACATTTGCGTTCTATCGCTCATGAGGAAGTTTCACTTGGTGTCACTCTCGGTCAGATAAGCCATCTTGCAGGCAGCCGGAAGGTCAATAATTCCATACCAAGGTTGGGAAAGGGAATTTGTCTTTACTATCTGGTTTCTCATTGCTTTCCCCTGCTCCACTATCTGGATACGAATTCCTTTGGGAGGGAATGCTCACCCTCTGCCAATCACGTCCATGAAGGAGGTTCTCCCTGTATATGGGTTCCGAAACGAATTGGTTTGGTATGTTCAAGAAATGCACGTATGCCATGAATGCACCCGATATATTTTTAAATTTTTATTGCTTTCTCGGTAATGGCTGTGGATAGCACGTGAGGTAGTAGAGCCCACACACACTACTTGTCTCATATCAATATGTAATTTTTTCCGTTTCTATGCTACTTCGAGACTGCGCACCGAAAACAGCTCTCCTAAATTAGGTGAGTCATCAAGACCGCCTCGTCTATGACACCGGAGGGAATTGAAATTTCGCCAATCTACAGGTTGTTTACGAAGTCCCTTGATATTTATGATCCCTAGTCTTCTGTAGTTATTCTGTGGAAGAAGTGAACCATGACGGACACCAGTGCATTTAATATTGAAGAGAGGCTAGTTACAAGTGTCTGGGAATACAGCTATGTGCTGAAAATGGGGTACATGTCGATATTTTGTATGTGTAACCCCCTCAAGGGACTATGTAAACACAAACATCAAGGGACGTTCTAAATGCCCTGTACATATTTTGGAACGTGTGGGTGGTATCAATGCAAGCATCAAGTACGTGGCATACTTGATCGTGCGATCAGCGACCCAACGATGGAAGCCGTTAAGTCGTAGGGGCAAGAGGCTGGTCTGGAAACTTCAATTCGGCGCATCCTGCTAGGAATTGGCAAGCTGTCTGAATCTTAGCTGCCAAATATATTCTAGGCCTCAACCCATGTTCTCATCCACAGCAATGCAACCTTAGTGTTCGCAAGTTGAAACCTAGCTTTAAGGTGGTGGTGGGAAGGGGCGTACACAGGGTGTACATGGTGTTTACAAGACGTTTGATAGCCTTAAAATCTGCCATGTAGGGCGTGTAATCACCAAGAAAACCCAGTGTTTCCAGTTTTACACGTTTCCCTGAAGTGGGCTAAATACGGTTGCAGATTTGTTAATCGTGTCGACTTTGTGCAGTGTGCCATATTATGCAGCTTTGTGCAGCTCAGGCAATTCTTCATTTTAAGGTGGTAGGGGATGAAAAGTCGACCGTCTGGGATTCGAAATCTGAAAAGTTATTAAGTAAAAGTCTCACTGCCATCCAGAGAGTCTTTTCTATCGATCTATCAGAGAAGATTTTGTGATTTTTGCTTTTGAGGAGCCAGAGCTCGCATTCTGTAGCAAGCCCGTAAACTTTGGCAGAAACGAGGGGGGGGGGGGGGGGGGGGGGGGGGGGTTTTTTTTCTTTTGGGGGGGGGGGGGAGATGGCTGGGCATACTTACAGTGGCATAGCGNACAGTACAGAGAATCTGCAGGAGCTTTGTCTTCAAGCCACAAGACTCCAGCATCCTCCAGACTCTCATTTACACTGTGCCATAGGCCAGCTTGAATCTCAACCCCGCATTTAAAAGTAGATTGTCTTAGCTTTCCAAATACGTTATTTGCGGGTTCCTCTGGCCAACGGTTTCCGAGTTGTAGCCCTTTGAATTCCACTCATCAAATGGCCATCTAGCGGCAACTTTGGCAGTGACTTTTGGCCAAACTATGGGTCGGAGGTGACTGTGCGACCCCTCTTTTCACTTCCCTAGGGACCCCCTACAACAATTACTTTTCATATTTCGAATCCCAGACGGTCGATTTTTCCTCCCCTACCATCTTAAAAAGGTGTGCTTAATGTGGCTGGAATAATGGCGTGACTGAACCAGCTGCTTAAGCAAATTGAGCTTCCTCTCTTGAAGAGCTTGACGGATATTTTCTTGGGCACTCACTCCTGCATCAACCTAGTCTTTGCGTTCTGAGTGTCAGGGGCGTCACACTTTGCGTGTCCTGCGTCCTTTGCGTCATGTTTAGTGAAAACCCTAGGATATAAGCGGACACGCCAGTGCACGCGTTCGTCTGCCGACTTGCCCAAGCATCCACGCCTACGATGATGGCACGCCAAGTGTGAAATGCCCTTCAGTGGATAGCATCTGGGAATATAAGGGTGGATTTTTGAACAGTGCACTATCCAATTATGCGGCTTTATTTAAGAGAAAATGCGTAATGAATCCGGTAAATAAAGCTGCATTATCGGATAGTGCTCTGTTCAAAAATCCACTCTAACATACTTCAATACCTGTGTTTTGTCAGCTTCAAGCAGGCCTATGGCACAGTGTAAATGAGAGTCTGGAGGATGCTGGAGTCTTGTGGCTTGAAGACAAAGCTCCTGCAGATTCTCTGTACTGTGGATAATGGCAAAGGGAGTTGTGTCTATTATGAAGTGTGTTCCAGCAAGTGGTTTCATATCAGGTGCTTAAGTCTTTCTTGAATATGGCTATAGGTATATTCTTTGGTGACAATATTATCTTCTATCTGGTGTATACTAATGATTTGGTTCTTCTAGCATCAAGCTTGAAGGACCTGGAATGACAGTTACCCCACCTCGAAGTGGCTGGTAACTACTAGTGCTTGATCCTTAATGAGTGTTGGAGCACAGCACTACCTCCAGCAGTATGTTAGTGTAATCATTGATGAGAAAGAATTGGAGCAAGTTTCATGCATCACCTACTTGACTTTGAATTGTATCTGATGAAAATCACATGGGAAATCCAAACAAGAATCCTAAGGACTAGAAAGTCCCTTGATATGTTAGTACATGCAGTGTGGTTGTGTCAGCATTTGTCTGGCTTCATCAAGTAAAGGTGTTCTGAAGGGGTTCTCCCCAATTTCCACTCACCTTTATGGACTGGAGGTTTTGCCTGCACCAGACACTGATGATGGGGAGGCTGGACATCTAGGGGCTTTAATTTTGTCTTTTCCAGAGGATCTATTTATTGGAGCATGTCTGTAACATGGAGTTGTTACCTTGATCCAGGCAACTTGTGGCTGTAACCCTTGTGAATAGGGCTAGGATCTGCTTGCTAGTCATGTGTTAGGTGCAGGTAATGACAGGCTGGTTGGGTGAGAGTCAGAGTCAAGAAAGTATGTCCACTGAGTAGAGAAAGAATGAAATAGAAAATAAGTATATAGACATTAAATAATGATAGTACAGTCCACAGATCATATGTATAGAAATAAAGGTGCAAACTAAATTGAAAATGAGATTTAAAAATAAAAATTGTCACCAGTTTTGTTCAGTCTCCCTAGATCACTTTAATTGAGGATGGTGAACTTTTCTTTTAGCCTTGAAATGCTTCTGTCCTCAGTTTTAGAGCAGCACCATGGTTGTGGTCACTGGTCCAGTTTTCCTTTTGAAAGATGATAAGACTTGCTGAGGGTGTTCTAGGTCATTGCTGATGTCTTGGAACAGTCATGCCAGAGTGCTGAACTTTCTCTTAAAATTACTTATCTAATTTGTTGTAGATGTATCTAATACATTTTAAGCTTGCCCTCTTCATTTCCTTCATTAGGAATCCAGCATATGTAGCAAGGCCATACATTAACACTGTGTGCAGGTTTCATAAAAAGCCATGATCGTCCATCCAAGAGTCGCAAATTGATCACAGAGAAAACTTTTGTGCACCATATCACTGCTGTGAATGCTACTGCTCTCCAATTAATTTTATGTGCTTGTGTGAAAAATCATTGCTTTTTTAAATAATACAGTAATTTTTGTAAATTATTGTAAAATATCAGGAATGGACAACCACAACTTTCTACACTACAAAATATCAACAAATAGGGTAACGGGTTCATCAAATGTCAAATATGCTTCTCACCAAATTCATTAGAAAGTAGGACCACCCTTGGCATAGTTTAAATATTGGTCTCACCCAAGGACAAAGGCCTCGAGGAAATCCTTGGATCTGCTGGTTGGCTGTAATCAGGCATGATTTGTCTGCACTTGGTCTTTGTGTGGATCATGCTGCAGATGTGGCATGGGACCAAAGCACCTGGAAGCAATTGGTGGTTTTGGTACTCATGAAATTCACATTGGAAGTGAACTGAAACTCAGCAAAGACAATTTATGTATGTATGGTATCATGTAGACAATAATGTTATATGAGATAGTCAAATCTTTGGAACATCTCATTTCTTGGCAAGTACGAATTAATTGAGGTTCAATCTATTCTACAGGATCATCCTTGGAAACAGAATCAGCAACACTAAGGCCAGTTCTTGGAGCACCTGTAATAGCAGCAGATGAACCTGTTCCTCCAGTAGCAAGGAGAGTTGTGCATTCTCAAGAAACTTCCATAAACTTAGGTATGACTTCATCCTTTATACACTTATTCTAATATATCTTCTGTCTCCATGTCCATTTTAAATTCATCCTGAGATGGATAGCATAGGACCACAACAGTCAATGTACTTCTGGGGTGACTTGATAAGGTGGCTTCCAGGATGAGGCATCTGACTTTTCTGGATTCATACTATATCCTGGGCCAGAGTTAAAAGCCACTGGCAATTGCATGCATTTTGCATGATGTCTATGAGCAAAAAAGGAACAGAACCAAGGATGAAATGATTTAGGCCATAAACTTGGAATCTGCCTCTTGAATGACTGGGGTGGATCACTTTGGTGCCATTCAGGCCAATATTTCCTATTGGCATTTTCAGAAATTTGCAAAGTTTCAACATGTTTATGAAACCCTATCATCATGTATGTTTTTGAAATCAGCAGAAAAAGATTTAGTGATGTGTGTCCAATGTTTATACCACCAAATTCCGCACAAAAGAGTTGTGAGGGCTCGAAATCACAATATATGCAAAAATCACAAATTTCACTAAAAACAGCACAATTTACAATAGCTACTCACAGCTACTCACAGCACAGTCTACAATAAGTACACAATTGAATAATTAGCTATTCACCAGAATGGCACCACAACAAACCAATAGAAGCAAAGTGTTCCATTTAAAAATATGAAGTATAAGACCCCCACCAGGCAGGGTGAATTGTTTTAACCACTCCAGACCTGCATTTTCACAGTATTCAGAACTTTTTTCATGTAAATGGTAGACATTCTTGGAAATTTTCACATATTTTGTTTTGACTGCATAGAAAATTAAAATAACACCAAATAATCACTTTTTTTTTTTATTTGTGATTTTTGCATATTTGGAGCCCTCACAGCTCTTTGTGTAGAATTTTGCAGTATAAAAATTGGAAACATCACTTAATCTTTTTCTGCTGATTTAAAAAATTGATGAAAATGCCAAAGATTGGCAAAATAGACATAGCTTCCTTTCATTCATTATTGCCTGAAGGAAAAAAGTATATAAAATAACTTAGAAAATCTAACCTAATTAACTGTTTCAGTGCAGTCAGGTGGATCAAGCCAATGCCACTTTTGCTATGCAAACTCTCATTGTAATGCTCTCATGTAACTCTCATTGTTATATCAATCACATGATTACTTTATCCAATAGAATGTCACTTCTTAGCAACCAATCAGTGTGTTTGTTTCATTACTCTGTTACCTGTCCTTCAGTTGGTACCTCACCAAACAGAAAGCAAGTGTCAACAAGCCATATGGTGGCATTGTTGATGGCGCTTAAACATTTAAAGAACAATGGTCTTTTCTGCATTTGTATTGATCAAATAGTCTTCACCCTACATAAGCATGAAGTAATAGATGCCACTTTTTTGAAACTTTGAAAAGTTTGACAAATTATTGTGCCAAAACTGCTCGATACCTGAAGCCAAAATTTTGATCACTTTCTTTGAGCCATGAGGGGTGCCGTGTAAAATTTTTTTTTTCAATATTGGAGGGGGTCACCATCTAGCCTCTGGCTGATATGAGATGGAATGATCCTTTTTCTGTTTTGAAGAATTATATTGCCTTTGGATGTTTTAATTTTCAGATGTCACGAAATGTTAAATGCTTATGCATGCAGTAGCAGAAGTAGGCAAAAATATGGTAACATATGAGCATGACATTAAATAAATGTAAATTCTTTTTACTTTGTCAGTGCAAACTCTCATTTTCATTTTCTATTTTGATTTAACTTCTTTTTTTTTAATTTTCCCCTAAAGCATTTTCATCCCTGAGAAAAACATTTTTCTTAACCTTGTACCATTGCTATTCTGTATCATCCATTTATTACTTGGTGATTTATGAATGGGAATTTCACTAATTTATTCCTTGTGCCTTTCTTGTGTTGCTTTGTTTTATCACAGTTCCATGCTCTTGTTCCTTTTTTATGCATTTTATAATTTTTTATTTTAATTACTTTTTAAAGTAAAGGTAAGAGTAAGGTTCTTCACATCTGTCATAACGACAATAGGTACCTGAATGAGTTTGACATTGATGAGCTAGAGGAAGTAAAGGGAGATAAATATTTAGGGATTACTATCAATAAGGAAATCAAGTTCTTGTACATGCAAGCAATGGTAGCTAAATGTTTCAAGATTCTAGGCACAATCTTATGTTTCATAGCTTGCAAGCACTCATGCATTATTCTTCTGTTATATGTGGCACTGGTAGGACCCTTTTTGGAGTATTGCATTCAATTTTATAGACCTGCAAATCAAGGTGAGCTCTCAAGGTGCTCAAGAGGGTCCATAGGTGGGCTTGGAGGGAGGGAGGGAGGAGGGAGTTCAGGGAGGTTAGGGGATTCCCATATGAGAAGCATTTAGAAGTGGTGGGATTGTACTCACTCAAGAGAAGATTATTGGGAGTGTGACCGTTCCAGTACATCCTGTATCTTCGAATTCAAATTGCCACATTTGAACAGATGTCATCAGTTTGAGCTTAAATTTGGAGGTTCCTGAATATGTCTTCCCTTATTCAGTACTGGCACCTTCAGGCTAGTACAGAAAGCAACATAGAAAAAATTAAATACTAACTTCGTGGCAGTTAATGGGAGAGGGTTGTTAGTGTGACCCTCTCACTGACAGATGCCCATTCCATTTCAAAAATTAAGCTTACAGGGGTGTGCTCTTGATTTTCAATGACAAATCTTGGAAACCCTGGAACTGGCTATAAACTGCTGAAAAAACATCTCATGTGTAAGGTGTTGGTAGACAAGAAGCGGTTTGTACCAAGAGGCATTATATGACGAACTCCCTCACAGGAAATGAGATGGAAAAGGGTATTAAATCAATTACTTCTTCCATATTTCACCTCTTTCATACTTTATCAATTCCGTTTCAGAACTTTTCTTCGATTTTGTGTCATTTTTTAGCAGGAGGCAGGGCAGCAGTTTCTTCTGCATAGGCACTCGATGGTTACAGCAATTTCCTTCTGTAGAGAAATGAAAATCACAATAGCAATGGAATTTAATATATAGAATAAAACCTAAATTTTAGGAATGTAATTTAATAATAAGGTAATTTACTTTCATTTGAAGATATAATAAGATGCTGCTTCACACATTGGAGGAAAGAATCTAGTTGGTGAAAAGCTACTTATGTTTACTATTTGTTTTTCTCTCTATTTTCTTGTCTTAAGTATTAAAAAAAATTTCAAAAATAGAAACTAATTATCATGTTATATTTCTAAAATTTCATTATTGTTTTATAATAATAATACCACACCCTGAAGCACTACTGATTATTCAAGATGACAAATGTTGAATTAAAGTTATTTCGACATACTTCTGAGGTAGAAACTCTTTATGTCCATAAAAGTAAAAAATTCTGAGCTGGAACCCATCTGCAAAAAAAAAAATACTCACCACTCATTGGGTTAAGAAGAGGCTTGATGCCTTCATGGACAAAACAAAAAAAGGTAGATCTAGGTGGCAAGGCAGTAGGTGGACTTGGCTCCCACAAAAACATCTTTCCCTAAAAGGGGTAGGCCTATTTTTTGATACATGATTAACACTTGACCTCAACATCAGCCATCATAATGAGCAGATGCACTTCCTGGTGCCCCTATCTGACCCTTAAACCTTGATTGATGGAATTTATACAGGGGGTAATGCTTCATTTATTCATTTCACTATGACAGCACTCTGTGGTGTAGAATATCAGTGCATGTACTGATGAAGCACTTAGAGCATAGAGGGTAAAATTGCTCAATGTCAGGGGCAAGCCTATATAACTATAAAAAATGCTTTGTAGTAGTTATATCAGTTTTAAAAAAATCACTTACTTATTTGCTGGAATTTTTGGGTTAAAGGGCTTGGCTTATGATATTTGGCAATGGGAAAGTCTAATTGAATGGAGTTATGATTGTGACATTAATGGATGAGTGTTACATGGATTGGAGATAAAACTTTAAGAGAGTAATCAACAGAAATTCACTACTTTGGCTACTCAGTTGACTGGTTCTTGATTGACTGATCAGTAACCTATCTTTTGTCTCCATGCAAATATTTTCTCTCTTGATATATGGCCATTTATGAAAACTATTGTTGGTAATAACTATTTAAAATGCTAACTTGAAGTATTTTCCCCTCTCTTAGACTTTGTGCGTCCCTGCCAAAGTTGCTGGAAGTGGACACTCTGCAAGCATAGATTCTCCATCTGTCAGAGAGTGCAGCAATGGAGGCGAGACAAACGTATTAGGGGTATGAATTACTTTTGTTGCCATCTATGGAAATTTTGCATTCCTTGACTCAAAATCAAATCATTGGGTGGGACAACTCAGTAGAAAAATAAATGAGGTCATCTGGGGTTGAGGACTGAGGGCTGAGGACATTTTGGCAGATATATGTTTTCTTTGGGCAGAAAATCTATATTTTTTACAAATGCCATTTTAATCTGCCATTCTCTGCCATAGCAACAACAACAAATAATGGCATTGGCAATCCTCTGATACTTATGTTTCTTATTTAATGAAAATAAAAATAACTAATAAAGCACATGGTTTCAGCCTCTTCCCCCCTCCCATGTTAGAAACAATATGGAGATTCAGCTTCATAAATCTCAGAAGCTATTGTGAAAAAAAGTTGAATACTATAAAGAACTAGCTATTGTTGTGCCTCTGGTGCTCCATTCCCAGAATAGTGATTCATTCAATAATTTATTTTCAAAGTGGCAAAAACATATTAAAAGTATGTGCCTGTCAGAATGTGTACAGAGAGGGAACAAACTAATATATTTTTATCATTGTTTCTTGTGCGTCTAATTTCAAATCTTTTCATAATCTGCCCTGAGGGGTCATATTTGAAAAGTAGGACATGCAATCGAACAGGTACTTCTCCAAGTTTTAACTTTCTTTAGTTTTCTCCTTCGTCGAATCAAAAAAGTGTCCGGAAAAAGCACCTTTTTCTAAAAAAATATGCCCTCAAGGGTTTTCCCTAAAAATTACCATTTTTAATTAAATCAATACTTGGAGAACTACATACATACCAAGTTTCAGCCTTATTCGTTTGCTCTTTTTGCTGGTGCAAAAATATCTTTGGAAAAGCCTTGCCTGGCAAAAAGGCTTGCATCAAGGCTTAAAAAAAATTAAAATATCTTCCAGTGAAGTTTTGTGCTGTGGAAAATATAATGACCTGGATTTCTTTTTTCCTGTAGAACTCAATGCCAAAATGACAAGTAGATGAGGTCAAAGACTCAGGTCAATTATCGTTTGAACCATTCACTAAGTTCACACAATTGAGATGAGGAAATTCCCTCCTTTCCTCATCCTGAGCAATAACTCAGGATCAGAAAATATTTCAAGTCTGTTCTAATTCTGCTTATTTTCATCCAATATCAATAAATAATGACTGCCTTAGGTAGTATTTTCTATTACTGTACCACCATGTACATTGGCTTGGTTGTTGAGGATATTAAGCACTGATACAGGAGCTGAAAATCACATGTTTTTATAAATTTCTTTTTTCCATTATAAAGGTCCAGCACAAAAATACAGACCAGCCATACCTCCTAATCCATTTGGTGAGTAATTTCATCCTTCCACCTCTTTGTTTAAATTACCTCCAATGGCATGTGATGAAGATGGCATGCATTTTTTTTTGTGGAAAACAAGTCCAGCAGCCAATAATACTACGCTCTTGCAAGGAAGTCCTCTATATCATTCAGACAAAAACCATTTGCATTTTCTGAATGATCTGTCTGTCCACTTCTCAATTTTTTATTTCCAGGGATTTTTATATTCTCAAAAGTACTAGTAGAAATATGGAGAATCAACTGCTTTAAATGTGTTGGGAAGACAGAAATAATAAAGAGGTAACAGGAGAAGTTGTTGCTTGCTCCTCCATGAATAAGTCATTTATGAAAGCATGCTTTTCAAGTAGTGCTCTGGTAGAAAAAATATTAGAGTATATCTTCTGGAGTCTCTCTTTGTTTAGATACATCCGGGATTACTTTCAAGGTGATTCTATCATGGTGATGGTCACATTAGCATAGATACTCCAGATTAGAATCCTCTTGTGAAATTGTCATCTCCATCATTCTGAGTCGATGGACAGAATGTCCTGAAGAAGCAAATGACACTAAGGAGGGGACAAAATAATGATATGGAAAATTAGGAGAAAGAAAAAAATGCTTTTGAGCACTGTTGGTCATTTTTACTCTCTCTGATGATGAACTAGCTAGCTATTTCTTGGACTCCAGTTTTGGAAATCTTCAACTGCAAAATGTCATTATTTTGAAGAAAAAAAATCAGGATTCCTGAATGCTTCTGTTTTTATTTGTCAGTCTGAATGTTCCTTTAAAAAAAAAGTTCATTTTAAAAAGTAGCCATTCTGATTCATTTCCTAGATAGTCACATTTTGCAGATATCACTGCATGAATTGGATGAAATCCTTTTTCCTTTTTTTCCAGAGGACCAAAGCAATATCAAACTGCCAGAGCAAGTCATGAGTGCACAGTCTCAACTTCAAAGATATTTGAGAGACATGTCTGGAAGGTGTTTTAGTTGCAGAGTTGGAGAAGATTCAACTCCAGTGGTAAATTTAATTTTCTCTCCTTTCTCTCATGAACATGCCATCTTTTCTTCATTTGTCAAGTCTCCCAGTTCTACCCACAGGGGGAGTCTGTTCTTATGGCTGCCAGACCACTGGCTTGCTGAGATAGAGAGATACTCCTGGAGAACTGAATTTAAGATATTTGGATAAAAACTGAAAAAGTGCAATGTCTTGTAGATGGGCACTTAAAATAATCTGTAAAATGGAAAAAATACAAAGTATAAATGTATTATGTTGGTTATACTAGCTGTTACCTTTGGAACATTGTCTTCCAATTCGATGTCGTTTGACTTATGACCCAGAGCATTCAAGTGAGACACATTACTTGAACTTAGAACAGCCATGTTTTGGGTCAATAATATTGGTATGTCCTGTTACCCCCCCCCCCCCCCCCCCCCCCCCCCCCATCCAAGAAATAGCTAGCTAGTTCATCATCAGAGAGAGTAAAAATGACCAACAGTGCTCAAAAGCATTTTTTTCTTTCTCCTAATTTTCCATATCATTCCAATTTTTTTTAAGGAGTTCTGTCCCATAATATTCCAATTACATGATCAGTGCAGATTAGGAACTTTCAGATATCAGATGAAGAAGGGGGGGGATGTATCTCATCATCAGAGACTCCCAATATCCCTTTTTACCAATTTTCAGTGAGCTCTGTCGCATTCAATTCAAATGACAATGTTCAAATTTCAAGTAGCCAGCCACACTTTGGAACAATAAAAGGGGATGTGTTCATCATCATCAATTGCCAGTAGGCAAAATTTCAATGAGTTCTGCCGGGTAGCATTCAAGTGAGATACATCTTTTGAATTTCAAATGTCCAGGTACTGGAGGAAAAATTGGGGATGATTTTGAGCTCTGCACATGATGCAGATAGGCCTGATTGGACTGACCCAACCCACAGATTGGGTGTGCTGCTCCAATGGGGATCAAGTATCCAGTTGGGTGCAGGCAAATATGTTATCAGAGACCTCAAGTTCTGAAACATAGTGGTCTAAGCAGGATGTGGGCAGGCCTGATTGGCCCAATACAGTGCCGTAACCAGTCCAAAAATTTTGGGGGGGTTCAAAGTTCACATGACCTGTCTTTCAAATGTCTCTGAATGCAAGAAGGTGTTATCAAATCATCAGGAGAGATATACTCAATAAAAACGTGAAACAGCACGAATACGCGAACATAGAAAAGGAAACAAAGAACAATGTTGTGAAATGGTGGAAACGGAATTTGAACACTAAATGCTGAAAAAGTTCATTCAATATCTGAAGAAGCTTAAAATGAACTAAATTTCAGGTTTCTGCCCAAATATCACTGTGCTGATGTGGAAATGGAAATTCATTAACCTGTATGATTCACACCTTTTGTTTGAATTGTTGTCCATCCATTTTCAAAAAAAAATTCAGTAGCATCACGTGTAGGACATTTCCTTGACAGTTTCACTTTACAAAAGTGAGTTGCTACATATAACTGGTGTGACCGTCACCTTTCACCTCCTATCTTTGTGCCTATGTGAGGTTCATGTATGTTTACAATGTGTCAGTTGTGTCTTTGGATCTAGGGCAGATTAAAGAGAGGGACCTCGTTAATTTGAATTCTCTGAGAATTTTTTATTTTCAAAAGTTTTTCCTAGGTTCTGATAAGTTAGGTAACTATATAGCATGTAAGTCTTGAGAAACATTCTGCAGTAAACAAGGACTTAATTACTTACAAATAGAATTGGGTTTTTTGGAATTTTTCAGTAATCAAATTTTCACTTAATTTCATTAAAAATATTTTTTAAATAGCATATCAATATTTCCTAAGCTTTGGTGAGTCCTCAATATGAGCCCTTGCCTAAGATGTAATTCAAGCATGAAAGGGCTAAACAGCACAGCTTTTCTGTTAGTTTTATTTTTTTTATTATTGAAGAATGATACACTGTTAGCATTGAGCTTTACTGTATTTTTACTATTGCATCCAGCTATGTTTTTTTTGCAAATTCCTTTCATATGTGCAGCTTCATTCTCAATTACATATAGAAAGTGAAGCAAAAGTCACTATACTGTTGTTGAACATAGAACATAGGCTAATTTCTAACAATATATTGACCATTGTTTAAAACAAAAGCACAAATAACATAGAAAAATGCTCATGCAATGTAATTTCAAAAGCTACCAGCTTTATCCAGCAGTATTACTCTGAGACAAATAGGACCAAGTTACCAAAAGAGCTATTTTCAGTATACAAGGACTGTAACTTTTGCCTCACCCAGTATATTGCTTGCCACACTACCCTAACTTGAAATTGTTTCAATTACTTGTGAGACAGGAATATTTATCCTCTGTTATCTTTATCTACATATTGTTCCAAAAAAAAAAAAGTTTTTAGCCTTAAAATAAAAAAAAAAATTTTGTATATCAATTTGTTTTTGGTAATGAAAGTATGTTTTTTCCAGATTGATCCAAATTTTGACACATTAAATGTGGAAAGGTAGTGGAAGGTTTTTGCCAAATTTGAAAGGTATCCCTGCCTTCGGTCTTGGCTTATGCTTAAAATGACTCCTGCATTTTTGGACACAAGTATGCAGCCATTTTTGCCATTTCAGAATTGCTCCATTGATGATGCTTTGCTTGAAGCAACCCTACTCCCACAGTAACAGTGCATTTTTAAGCATTTTCATCTGAGATAATTTTGAATGATTTGGTAGACTGTTGAAAGGGATATACCAATGTCCTGAGGTATCTGCTTTTGCATCCAGTGGCTCTGTGGATTATACACCCGACTTAAAATAAGTGCTCCCACCTCTTCAACAACTCATTGTTGAGGCTATGTCAGCAGGGATTTCTGGTGCATTTTTTGTCCTTCAAGTTTGAACTGGCACAGCAAGTGACACATCAAGTTAATTTTCTTCAAATTTTGCATAAACTTTCTTATATCTATTTCCATGCAGAATTTAAAAAATTGGGCCAATCAATTAAAACTTACTATCAATATTTAAAAAAAAAATATTTGGCAAAGTTTTTTTTTAACACCATTTATTTGTCCTGTAACATCTCTTTTGTGCATTCCCTTTTTCTTCTTACAATTCTTTTTACATAGCTCTTGATTATAATTTCTTTTAATATTGCAAATGATGTTCAGAGAGTAGGTACAGAAAGTTGGTAGAGAATCAGACTGTAAATTTAGAATTAAATACTTCAGAATCAGAAATGAAGCCCATTTTGCTTTGTCATCACATAGTTCTGCAATTCAGGAAGAGCAAAGGTTTTGTAGCACCCACTAGATATGTGATTATTCTGGAAGTTATTGTCTTCATTATGTATCATGTTCCTATTTCCAAGAATTTTTCACATTAAATGCAAAGCAACTAGTCTCTAGTATTTTTTAAATATATATGTTAAGGAATGCTGGTAATCACTTTTTGTATCAATTTAATGCTTTAATTACATGCCATACTCATGTAAATGTATTTATGGGTATGGAATAATCTTCATAGTCTCTACTGTGCTTATAGATTTCACCTATTTATTTATTTCAGAATGCATAAAACCATTACAGATAATCAAAAGTAAGCTACTGCATGGAAACATGCAAAAAAGGGGCAAAAATAGCTGAAACCAACATTAACCAAGGAAGAAAAGATTTAGATGGACTGATTGACTTAGGCTGTTTAGATTGAAATATCAATTGTTTCCATATTTAAGAGCGATTCATTGCATTCAATTTGGTATAGGCTCAGCATAGGAAAGTTTAATACTAGGTTGTAACGAAAGGTTTTGTGCATACAAACAACGCAACAGTCCTCGAAGCACAATTTTTTCGTCACATATTCTGAACGAAAGCGTGTTTTATATCGCATATAAATACATATTGCTTTTTTCACAAATTGCTAAATTTATAAAAATTACAGTGTTCAGAATGTGTGATGAAAAAATCGTGCTTCGTGGACTATTGCATTGTTCGTATGCACAAAAACTTTCGTTACAACCTAGTACTTGGAAGTCATTCCATCCCAATTCATCCAGTGGAAAATGTCAGCCTCTTCAATTCAGCTCCTGATTTTTTGGGTTCTAGGTATTTGTAATAAAAGTTGCTTTTAAGTTTTTTTTTCCAATTTCTCTGATGTTTTGTATATGGTGTAGATTAGTTTTAATTTTGGAAGGGAGACTTATTTTTCCAAAAGTAGTGTTCCTTCAAGGCATATATCTGCCAATGTTGCAACAGTAGCAATTTGATTTTGGTCTCATTTCAGAAAGAAATTTTCTGCTTATGGCTTTATAACTGAAAATCAGTTATGAGAACAATGAAAACAGGCTCTACGAAAATGGTCAATTTTGGCAAAAGTAACATTTTTTCATCAGTCACTGTAAATGTGTGCTTCCCAAAACCACAGTCATTTGTGTAAAATTGAGGAATTGCACTTTGAAAAGGGCAAAATAAAAAAAATACATTGCCATTTCTTCAGTCTGCCTGCTTTGTTTGTCATAAAAAAAACCAGTGATTCTCCTTTCCTTGTGGAATCTCTGCCATAGTTGTCCAAAATCTGATGTAAGTTGTAAAATTCTTTTTAACTCAAAGGGTGGGGCTAATTGTACCAGAAGAAGGGATCCTTCAAAGCCTCATGTTTGCAAAGTTGCAAAGGGAATACTTTGCTTATGATCTCATTTTTTAATTGGACACTGAGCATACTTTGAATTACTCTAAACTTTAAAATAGTGATCCCAACAAGCAAAATAGGCTCCCTGAAAGTGGTCCACTTTTTGCAAAAGCTCCAATTTTTTGTTACCCTGCTTACTGAAATCAGTAATTCCTGTGTCATTGGCACTATGCTTCCCACCTTTTCCAGAAAAATAATTTTTAAACTAGTATTCTTGGCTAGACTGGAGAAATCACTTTGAAAAGGGCACAATGACCTAACATGTCTTGGCATTTCTCCAGGCTATTGGATCTGATTGTCATGATAAAAATGTCAATGATTTTCCTTTTGATGCTCTTGCAAATGTTTTTAATTGAAACTTGGTCCCATGCTCTGCCTCAGAGCTATGCATTCAGTAATATTTATAGGGTATGGCAAAATAAATGATCAATGACTTTTAATAAATGCAAGGGTTATATGAAGAGTATAAGATTCATTAAATAAAATTAAAAGTTACTAGCAGATCATCCTGAAGCTTGCAAGTGCTGTACTACAGAGTCAATCTACTGGTCACAGAGTCAAGTCACTAGTCTACTAATTATTAGTGCAGAGCAGAGTAGGAGAAAGATATTTTATTCCTGCAAACCTGAGGCAACAAATTGGAATTTCCCAGGAAGAACATGCAAGCGGATTAAGCGGGCTGCCTGCCCCCACATCTCCATTCCCACAAACCTAGTTTGCAAGTTCACAAGGGTTTTCCTAGCTTGGTACCTGGTACAGAGTACTAGTCAATCATCAAAATATTCACCAGCATTGTCAATGGACTTCCCCCATGTGATGGCAATTTGAAGATACCAGTCCTATAAAAAGCAGCCAGGCAGGTTCTCTGTCTTGCAGTTGCAGCCTCTTTGACCTCATCCTCATCAGGCTCACCTGGCTATCCCACTACATGCTCAAAAGTAAGGAAATTTCAAAAGGATGGAGCCATTCCTCACCTGGATGGAAATAGTTGAAATCAGTAAGATCCACCAAGAAAGTATTGATGACTACCTTCTGGGGCAAGGATGGTCCCTAAGTGAATGATTTTCTACAAAAAAATGCAACTGTGAATCCTGTGTAATTTTGCAGTACATTAATGAAACTAAGTACTGTACTTCACAAGAGACTGGGTCTTCTGATGAACCAAGTGTTGTTTTTTCATATTTTTTGCCACAACCCAATGCTTACAGCAATAGGGTGGCAAATTGTGCTACATCCTCCTGAAGCCTAGATATGACACTTTCTGACTTCAACCTGTTCAGACTTGTGGGTGACCATCTGCACAGAATTCCTTTCACCAGTGATGATGAGGTGAAAAAGTTATGACTACAAAGGCAGAGGACTCATCCAACTGCATGTTACAGGACTGGTATCTTCAAATTACCATTCCACTGAAGGAAGCATGTTCATGCTGGTAGTGGAATGGAGAACATGTTCAAACTCACTGCTTGGATATCATCCATGCCACATCCAACTTCTCTTTCTTTGAAATTCATTCTTCAAGTTGACCTTTCCTTGCAGGTAGTTTAAGCTTTATTCCAATTAATGACAGTTGAATCAATACATACCAAAAAAGGAGTTTGCTTGAATTTCATCCAGATTTTTCATTGGTCTTTGTTGGAAAGTGAGGCTGGAGGATGAGGCACTCAGAGGGGATTGGAGTACCTTCTCCATTTTTAATTTCTGATTTCTTTTCGATAATTGCTCATGGCCTTGCTTTGACCCTTACAACCAGGATAAAATGTCAAGAGTCTGTTAGTAACATCAATCTATGCATGATTGAAGCTTCATCATAATAACTCCTGTGAGTGGAGAGATATACTTTACAGGCTGAAAGTTGTTGGTCTTTTTTTTTGTGCCATACCCTGAGTATATGCAAAGCAACCTTGATGCTTCACAAGAGAGTGAAAATAAGCCCTACTGCCAAGTTTAAAAAATTTGACTACAATTTGATTCAGAAATATTTAGGAAGAAGTTCACAGAGAGTCTATTTCAAATACCTTTCATATTTAAAAAATCAGAAGCAGAATTGGAGGCTGTGAATAGACAACTGTTTTTTTTTTCCATTGGGTGAATTAGGATGGAAAGACAGAGAAACTGATTCTAAAAAATTCATAACTCAGACCTCAAGCCTGGAACCAAGTTCAAATTAGCATCATTCCCAAGCTCATTGTCTATCAGTTGGAGATGAACTAGAACTATGATGAACTTGAGGAACTGTACAACATTACAAGTGATTCTCTTTTCTTGAGACATTCCAAAAATGTATGCACTGCACATTAAATATGGTGTGCAGCAAGGGAGAACTGGATCAGATCAGCCATATTCATGTTGGCTGATACCGATCCTGGCCGATTCTGATACTTTTGATAGGTATCAGTGCATCCTTCATCATTATCGGCACCCAAATTAATTTTTTTGCAGAGTTTTCTGTTAAAGTTGAGCAATAGGTTCCCCATCAACACATTGGCCTTTTACAACTTTGCAGTGGCACAGGCAATATGCCATGTTCTATCTCAGAATTGTATATCATTATTGTGTTTTTGTGTGTGTTAAAAATTTGCCTCAGGCACCAGTCAAAACGCTGTATCCAAGTTTACAAACCATCAGAGTCCTGAAGCTGTCTTAATTTCTGTCTTTTTCACTCTATCCCCCTGATATAGAGAGAAACCGAATCCCCCAGAAGTCGATAAAAGAGAACAACTGTGCATCAAATGAAGAGCAGGTATTCACTCAAGTGAAAAAGCCAGTATTCACATCAGGGAATATTCCATCCACCTTATCATGTCTTCAAAAAACTCTCATGGTTGTCCATTTGTGATCCTTATCCTATAGTAACTCACCTATTTTCATTCTCCATAAAGTCTCCAAATTGCTCTTCATGCCCACGATAAACTTCTGTCATCTCAGTCACATGACCTGCCTTTGCTGATTGTCCCATTTATGTACAATTTGTTGGATGTTCATGAGAAAAAGCTGTCATAATTTTGTTCGTTATGTACACAATAGAGCTGGTCACTGTTACTGATGGATGATGATGAGGCTACATCAAGTGTAATTTGAAGTATTCCTGTTTACTGTGTTGCTACAACCTTCATGGAAAGGGTGTCTGTGTGTATTTCACTCCCTAGGTAACAGTACCTTTCAGCTTCATTGGCATTGCTGCAGAAAAATTAAGTTTACCTTAAGTCTTCATACTTCTGATCAGATATTCCTCTTTATAGGATATAGAGCTCTCCAAGTCAAAGCCATTGCTCTCATGCTGGTCATTGATTCTGTGGTTAATTGTGTGAATTACTTCTAGTCATAGATTTTCATTGGTGAAATTAACTCCTCAAGCCATTTTCACATACATCATGTGCTAGTCACATGATAGTCATGTGCTGCTGGTACAGCAGATCCACATATGCTGTACATTCTATATAGTCATCTATTTGCAGTGATGTTACTCTGCCACCTGTGGATAGATTTTTGTACTGTTTTAGTACTACTTGTTACATCTGTTGTATTTCTTTGATGGTAGATAGTGTCCTTTGTAGAGTATTTTCTAAAGAGCAAAATCAAAACAACCATTTCTGTCTCTTCAAGGAAACAAAGCTTTTCATACCAAAAAAAATTTGGAAAATGCACTCATCTCGATGTCCAAAAAAAGAATAAGGTAACTTGGTGGAATATGACCATTGGGGTAATATGACCATTCACAATGTATCCCCTAACAGACCAAATAATTAGTTTCAGCGTATTTTTTAAATAGTTCATCAAATAGTGTATGCAATTGCCAAAAAGTTATGATTTGTTCTTTGATCCAATACTCACAGGAATTCAGGATAAATCGATATTTTGAAAGTCATATGCATGCAATTGCTCAACTCATGATCATCAAAATTATGTGAGGCTTGAGCAACCTAAGCGTATATTTCCTAATAGCAGCATGGATACAGAAACCATTTGTTCAGAGTTATCCTATGGTCCCTCCAGAATGCTTGTGGAATGCACTTGCCCTTCACTTGCTGTTTGCAGGTAGTGTTGTCAATTTAGTCATAAGCCAGCAAAGGGGAATGTGGCCATCTCAATTGGGAGTGATATGGATGCATCCTTGATTTCATGGAAGCATGACACTGACCTATGGCAGTGTTAGAGCCAAGGGGGGTCGGAGAGAGGGGGGTAAAATCTTGCACATGAGATCACGTCAGCAAAACGTTCCACTATAAAAGCCGGCGCTCGGCCTAAACCATTTCACTACCTCTTCAGCTTAGGCCAAGGCAGGCCGCATACGCTCGTTTTCTCATCGCTCACTCATAATTCCATATACTTGGGGTTGTCAGAGCTACCCTTGGCAGCATTGTTTACACAGTGCTCATCTATTCATTGATTTCGCACATATTCTTCGGTTCCTTACACTGACTCTCATCATAGCATTTGTTATTTATGAAGGGCAGTAGCAAGGTTTGCATTGTCGCATCCTGTAAAAATACCTATAGGAATCGGCATGCAGGAAATATTTCTTTTTCACGTATTTCCAAAATGTACTGACAAAAGAATTGAATGGCTTCAAGTGCTGGGAAGAAAATCTATCCCCCGTTATGCTTTCATGTGCTCACATCACTTCTCCTCTGATTCATATTATGGTGGAAATGCTATTAGGCGCTTGAAAAAAGATGCTGTTCCAACAAAGAATTTGACCTTTGAATCAACATCTTCTCCCAGATTCGTATTAGATGGTCCATTTCAACACGCGGAGGACCAGCAGGTCTCCTCACCTCTTGCGAAGGAAAACAATGACGTAAAATCGTCGCAACAGAAGACGGTGAATACTCATTGTTTAGAGGTTGTAATCCGTCAGAAGTTGAAAAGAGCACAGGAGCAACTGAGGTTGAGAAAAATTCTATTCACTCAGATGATGCAGCAAAAGAAAAAAGTCATCAATGATCTAAAAAGAAAATGTGCCACTATGATTCAGAAATCTCTCCTCAAGGGAATATTCTCAAATACTCAATTAGACATACTCCAATCAAAGTTCCGACCGAAGAAATGGTCGACTGAAAATTTCAAATGTTCAGTACCATTGAAAATAATGTCGGCAAAGGCATACAACTATGTCAGGTCGTGTCTCGCAATTCCCTTGCCTTCTTTGACCAGCCTCAAAGCTTGGATGTGCCATCTCTCCTGCGAGCCAGGAATTCTTCATGATATAGTTTGGCTGATGAAATTCCATGGGGATGTCTTACCAGAGAAGGATAGAGTGTCTTGCATCAGCTATGACAAGATGAAACACGACTCCAGGCTTTGCTATGATTCGCAGAAAGACCAAATTTTTGGACCGCACAAACAGCTCATGGTTGTAATGGCCAGAGAACTGGAACTGGTTTTCAAGAACTGGAAACAACCAGTTTACTTTGAATTTGACCAGAAGATCATGAAAGAGGTGTTTCTGATGATTGTAAATGCATTGGAGTATGCTAAATTCATTGTAGTCGCTGTAGGCAGTGATCTGGGTGATCACCGTCCACCTTTGTGGAAAGATTGCGAGATATGTCCTTCCAAATGCTCAATCCCTAATCCACATGACTCTTCTCGAGAAATCCACTTTTATGCAGATGCTCCTCACTTGTTGAAGCTCATTCAGAATAATCTCCTCGATTATGGTTTCAACCTGCAAGTGGCAGGAACATCTGAGAGAAAGATCATCTGCAAGGATGTTCTGAACTGATTGATTACCACAAATAATGTAACAGAGCTCTCTGCCACAAGATCATTCCATCTCGTCTTTCAGTTAAGGGCAGGGAACGTCAGAGAGTTCACCTTGCAGCAGAGCTACTTTCACCCACTGTTGCAGAAGCGATTAGGTACTACTTCCCTGAAGGACATGATACTGCAGATTTCATTCACCTTGTGAATGAATATTTTGATCTGTTCAACTCCAGAATGCCCCTAGTGGAAGGGAAGCCCATGCATTCTGGATATGGCTTGAGACTCAAAGAACAGGAAAGGATATTGGATCGCAAGAAGGACATGGTGGAGAACATGAGAGTTCAAGGGAAAACAGGAAAAGGGAAAACGAATCTGTTTCCCTTTCAGAAGGGGATTCTTGTTTCCATCTCCTCCCTCAAAAATCTTTCTTCCTTCCTTTTCGAGACATATTCTCAGACATATATCCTGACTTCACGACTCAATCAGGATTGTCTCGAGAATTTTTTCAGCCTTGTACGAGGAGCAGGGAGATTTGATACATGTCCGACCCTGGTGGGAGCAAAGTACAGGATACAGTCTTTGCTTCTGAATGCAACCAAATCCTTAATTTTCGGCAGAAATTCCAACACAGAGTTGGATAATGCAACTCTGTTAGTTTGCCTTCATGACGAAGTAGACCAAGAATCGTATCAATCTTCATTTCAGTCCAACCAGGCCATTCCTCAAAAAGATGAGAGCATACATGAGAATTTCACAGAGGATGGCGGACTTATTGATATGTCTGATGCGCCAAACGAAGAGGTAGCCAGTGCTGTGAACATTGACGGATTCTACAATGTGACTAGTTTTGTAGCTTTCAAACCTCATGGGAAGGTCCTGGATCTCAGTACTTCCTTTGCTAACGATCCAGGTAGCTCTTCTTGGACCCCAAAGATTAGTCGAGGGGGTTCACTGAAGCCCACAGATTCATGGCTAAAGGATGCTGCAATTTTAGAACAAGAGTTCGTAAAATATCATTGAGAATCTGATCTCGATAGAAGGGAAAATGTAATAAAAGGTCTTTCTGAATCTCTTCAGAACAAATACCCATATATCCATCCATTGGCTATCAGGACCTTCATACATACCAGAACTCTGGTAAGAATCAGACACCTGAATAGGGTAAATACAGTGAGGGTGAACCAGGATCATGAGGAACGTAAATCACATCCTGTGAGTTTAGCTACTATTTATACATGCAAAAACTATGCAGCATTTTCCCCCACACTATAGAACCTCTTACTTCACACTTAGCACATGTTCACTTCAACCTCAAGGTGATGACTTCCCTTAACACCCAGTCTCTAGATACAGTCTCCATCACATGCAATGCTACTCATAGCCTAAAGCATTGCAATCCTACTTTTCATTGCAGCTCCTGGGGTCAGGTATTGGTGTCAACTTCTTTGCTTTTCCTCCATGCAGTTGATGTATTTTTTCAACTGCTTAGCTTAGCTTATTATGTTTCAAGGTCCTCTGCATGTTCAAGTATAACTCACATGTTCCTCAAAAACCTTGGGTCATTTTTTGAGAAATGGCTATATTACACCTAATCCCTGACCATATTTCCCTAACAATAGGGGTAATATGGCCTGTTGGGATTAGGTTAAGGAGATATTAATCCATATATTAGAAATACTGGCAAAGTCAGCTTCAATCTTGATTGGTCATTAATACGAAATTTCACTTATTTAGGGCCATATTCCCCCAAATTACCTTATAATCTTTAGCTGAAGTGGGAAAAATGTAATAAAATGTATGCAAGAATTGTACAAGATGTAATAAAATGTTGAATGCAAGTGCAAACCTACCCAGCTGTACATTTAAATGTACACCAAAGTTACTGCATGGATATTTAAGTGCTTGAGGGGTTAATTTATTTAGCTGAATTTGTTTAGAGGCTATTCAACGGGCTCTTGTTAAAATTTTTCTCCTGTGGTATCTGAGGCAACGAGATCAACTGCAAAAGATTCTCAAGGAGGTATCATTCTAATTTAGTAATCTCAAACATTCTTCCTCTAGTAAAGTATGTACATATCCAGATCATTATCAAGGCTATTTGGGCCTTATGCAGCCTTGTTCCAGTTGGCACTTAGATGCAACTTTGCCATAAGTTTGTGATATTGTGGAATTTTGCAACAGCTTGACTACTGCTAATTGGCATTATCTCAACCCCTAGACCAACAGGGTGTCTGATTCTTCTGTTAACATTAACATGGCATATTTTGGACATCTGTCACACTTACTTGGGCACATCTAAAAGCCACATCCCAACCAACATTCTTGGATCCTATCATCTCCTCCCTAAGGAGGAGCTCTAGCATTGCTAAGCTCTGTTGATAGGCAAGTGTTTTTGGGCTCATGGAAAATCTCAGCTCCATTCCAACAGACAGCAATAATCAACTGTATGAGTGAAAGTAAGCCAGCCCATAAAAATGATATTCGAAATTTTCTTGCCAATCATGACCAACAATGCCTGGTGACTCCAGAGACACTGAGTTTGCTTAATCGATGGTTTCTTTGATCAGTATTTTTTCTACTTTCATATGTGTTGTGTGCTAATGCTCCATTAGCTTGAAGTGTGCTTGTATCACAATTGTCCACATTTTATTGAGACTATCATAGTTCCCTTTGGTTCTCCCCCCCCCCCCCGAATTTTTCAGGACTTGTTCTCCATTTGGAGTTCAAAAATAAAATTTGACTGATCAAGAGCATTGAACTTGTTCTTTATTCACAACTTGCATGCCATTATAACTGCTGCAAAACCTTTTTCTGACTTTTAATCCATTGACTTTCATCAAAATCGCTCAACTTCTTGTTGAAATTTCAATTGCAGCCAGGTTACTTGAAGATCCATAAATATGCATGAAAGGTGGGATGTGCTTCGGTCATGGAAGGATCTTCATCCAATTCTGGACTTAAATTTGAAGTACATTGAAATGTTGTAATTCACAGTAAGCAACTTGGATTCTGGATACCAGGAGTACCCCTGGTGTAGTGACGTAATTTTGGATTGAGTACGAGTCTGAGAGGTAGGTTTTGTGAGAATATGAGAGGGGAGGAGGAGCGTCTGTCCGTCCCCCCACCTGTCTTCCCACTAAGAACTGCTATGGTCAATCCCCACCCTCTCTCCCCAGAACTGCATTATAGGTTTTCCATGTCAAATGTGACAAAATAAAGTCAATTGCGACAAGGAAAGTTAAATGAGTTGCCGAGTTACTTGAGAGTATAAAAAACGACAAGGTCAAATGCATCGCTGCGGTGGATGTCGGGTTTTAGGGAAAAGCTTGTTCAACATAAGGAAAGTAAAATGCGACAGATACGCAAGGTATACCATACCCGTGTTAGTGGAATTCCTTCTTGTTGCATTTTTGCAACGTGCGGCTTCAAGTACATTTGCATATACTGTAATGTTCCTATTGCAAGTAAAATTATTTGGCAGTTATCGATACATCAGGGTCAGTCCTGGGAATATGCCACTACGTTGTGTCTCACTGCGGTGAAGGTAGGCAGGAAACTGCCATGATAAATGACTATTCATCAACAACAACAAAAAAAACTTGCGATTTTTATTGCCAATTTGATCCCACGATACCAATTACACAATGGGGGAAAAAACGAATACCATTTGAGGGTTAATGAGAGCCCCAAATGGTTGGTGGTTGCTTATTCCTATGACTAACCCTGACATATCAATAATTGCCAAATAATATTAATTGCAAAAGAAGCAACATGTGTAAATGCAACAAGAAGGCAATTCCCCTAACACGTATCTCCTAAAAGTGAGATTCAGTGATCTCCACAACCCCGGGGAGATGGAGCTTCAAATTTGCTGGAGCGATTCTGTGTCGAGAGAGGAAGAAGTATGCCAAATTTCGTTCCTGTTGATGCTCTCAGAGAGGAATATGAGACGGTTGAGTTTTGTCGCCAGAAGGGGTTGAAGAAAGGACGCCCATTGATCCTTGCTGTTCGTTTGTATGTCAAGGACATTGACAAATTTCCCGTATAACAAAATTTTCTAGCCAGTCTCTTGAAGCCTGTTATGCTTAAGCCTCTGCTTAGCCTAATCCTTGTTTGCTTGTGGCTTCTTCCCTGAGATAGGCTGAGGCTTGATGCTCGAATGAGGATCTAGTCCTGTGATGGACAACTTTTAGTGGCTGCAGGCAGTAAACACTCTTTCGCCGACCATTGCAGACTACAGGTTGGGTGACCACCTGTCCTAGATGCTGAATGACACCCCATTCCAAAATTGCCGCCTTTGGGCCTCATAAAAGCAGCCGGAAGAGAGCAGCATTTTGGGATGGAGCTGTTCACCATTATGCAAGTTGTGAAAGAATCTCCCAAAATGTTAGGGACAGGTGGTCAACCGAGCTACAGGTTGTCTATCACTGACCAAGACTCTAACCTGGAGCATTTCTGTAAGCTTATTCGCCCAGCCTAATTCTTCATCCAAGTTTTGCCTCCTTGACGCTCTCCTCTGCTATAGTATAGGAAAGATGAGGAGTCTCATGGGAACTTTGGTTGGTAGCAGTCTGGTGTCCCAGGACTGCCGGAATAGACTTAAAAGCCACTTTCCTCTCTTCTCGTCTTCCTCTCCACACCTCCCCATGGTTAGAACTATTCCCAAGGTTCAAGGTGTACTTTCAGAAGGCTTCCATATATTGAACTGCCTAACACCATGGACCATAAGTTGTCATCAGATGACTCTGGTCGATCAATTTCTTGAATCGTTCTCCACCCAGGCTTAGACTGCATGCAGACGTCACAAAGGTGTGGTAGGCTCAATAAGTTTTTCGGACTGGGAGGATTACTCCCAAACTAGGCAGTCTGGAACATATCGCTGGAAGAGTTGTAGAATTTATCTACTTCATGCGTTTCTTGCTTGCGAAGTCTGCAAAACGCCTGATGGCTGCTAGGAACCCACCATGTACAAAGTACCAAAATGTAATTTGCCGTTCCGATGTCTGGCTGCGAACATGTCGCAATTCGAGCTGCTTGAGAATGTCAAATTTAGTCAAAATTAAGGAAAACTCCTACTCCTTCTCACACACTGTTGAATGATGCGTACCTGAACAATGTGACGTCAAAGTCCCAGGTGTTCGAGAGGTACCAACATTTCGATGAGAGGCGAGATTTTCTTCACAAAAATATCCTGCCTCTGATTGAAACGTCTTTGTTGGTGTGTTGTCCTGTCACAGCCCCCCCCCCTCCCTTGAGTATGAGGGGAGGAGGGAGGGCGGCTGGGAGTGTTGAACGAGAAGCGACAACCCTAGTGTCATCCTCGTGCTGAATTTTCTCATTGGTTTTGTCCCCCACGTCCTCTCAGCACAAGTACTGGGGGCCATGGACACTGATTCCACCCTGGTAGCACAGCCACGTTGGGCCAACGTTGGTCTTATGTTGGAATTCCACATTAGCGATGTGAGCCCAACGTCGGTCCCTTGCAGGCTTGTCCCGTGGCCCTACATTAGGCCAACGCCAAATGCTGACATGCTGCATGGCATTCAAGCGATTAAAAGAAGTTTCAAATGAGGTTCTACAAGGTGTTAAGAAAGTTGTGTCCCATCGCAATATGCCTATAACCTCAGCAAAAATTTAAAAAATCATGAAATTTTTTTTATCCACAACAAAAAGGACAATTAACTGATTTAGAATCACATAATAATTAATACATGGGGTATATATAGACGATCGTGACTTACTGACTGACTGACTTATGCTAATTCTAACATGTTCTAGAGAAGTTAGAAATCTGAAACTTGGTACATATGTACCTTTTGGGATGCAGAGTTCAGAAAAAATCAGACTTTGGAGGTACATGCCCTGGGGGCACCTATTTTGAGGGGAGATGTTTTCAATGATATATATTTGCTTCAGTCAAATGTAGAGACATGGAAAGCTGAAACATGACATGGACGTGCTTACTGAGACATAAATTTCAGGGAAAATGTCAAGTTTCAGATGCATGCCCTGGGGGCATAGTTTTGGGGGGTGACGTTTTCAAATAATTTTTTTTTGTCCTAGCGAATTGGCCAGAGATAGAAAGGTGAAACTTGATACATAAGTACCTTTTGAGAATCTGAATTCAGAAAAATTCAGGATTTGGAGGTAAATAATCCAGGGGCACAAATTTCAGGGGGAGATATTTTCAAATAATTTTTTTCTTACTTCAGCCAAACGGATAAACATGGAAAGCTGAAACATGACATGGACGTATCTACTGAAACTGGGTTCAGGAAAAATGTCAAGTTTTGAATACATGCCCTGGGGGCATATTTTTTTTAAATCTTTCTGGAAGACTGCCTGGTTCCGTGAACCACGAAATATTTCGATGGAGGCAGCTGGGTCTTCCAGCAGGACTCAGTGCCAGCTCACAAGATGCGGATGACCAAGGAGTGACTGCGGACAAATGTCCCTGACTTCATTTCGACTTCACAATGATCCCCTTACTTCCCCGATATCAACCCCCTAAATTTTTCAATTTTGTCCATCTGGAAGAGCAAAGTGTCTGCTACAGAGCACTGTTCTTCGAATTCTCTCAAGCTATCCCTGAACCGAGAATCGGAGCGAATTCCACAGGAAGTCTTGCAAAAATCAGTCGATGCTTTCATGGGTCGTCTGAACCTTGCCGTCTGTGCCAAGGGCAGCTATATTTAAAACTACTAAGTGATTCTAAATCCGTTAACTGTCCTTGTTATTAACTTTTGCTGAGGTTATTGGCACATTGCGATGGGACACAACTTTCTTAACACCCTGTATACATGATTTTTCGGTTCCCTCCTGGGGAACTTGTCACCGAGTCTCTCTTGGTCTGGCTGGAAGCACTCAAGGGAGTAGTACTTCCTTGGATTGTCATCTTTTGAGGCCGTCACTTTCCGTACAGGATTTGAGCCACATTGTGATTTCATTCATCACTCGTGGCTCCTCTCCCGCTCCGGAAGTGCTTCCCCAGTAAGACTTGGGTGATAGTTTCCTCTATCACACTCGAATCTATTAACCCCTAAAGGGGAGCCAGATGCAGCCTCCACAATCGAAATAAAAAACATTATCTTCATCCTCATCTTATCGAGTGAAGACCTAATTTGGACCATGCCTCCTCCACAATTAACAGGAGTCTCCTTGGACTGCTTAACCTTTTTAAGCGAGTGAATAGAGAAATTCGAGTGTCTTCTCTCCCGCACTCTCTGGGAAAAGATTAAGTACAGCATGGTAAGTACCCGGGTCTTTAATTAACGAGTGATCCCACTGAAATAGCGGCTACATAGTCGCCATCTCGCACTAGCTGTGGGAAGCGTTTTTTGTTCAAACAGCTGGGTATTTCATCATGACAAATGACATGACAAATGTTGGCTGTTGCCCTTGCACCAATGTGGATCCTATATGACAGTCCACTGCAGTGTGGGCTGCCATGGCCCTCAGTCTCCCACTCGCAGCCAACATGGGCCCAACTTGTGAGCTACCTGGGCATGTGCCCTTGAGATTATTTATAACCCAATGAACACAACTCTTAAATCCCAGCTCCCAAATCCCAAATAAATGTGTCACTGCTGGAATTAAAGCGTCCAGGCGAGAAAATAGCGATATGTAATCCTACTGTCCCGCAGCTGGGATACAACAGAATCTCATCAGCTGCCATAAAACTGGTTATTTCCAGCAAGGATTCAGCTGGGAAGGAGACGAGACAAGTCAGCTAAGGAAGCTCAGTAATGTCCCAAGTGTTTTCCTGCTGTGATCATCCAGCAGTAATAAAGGCGATTATTGCGTTTTGAAGTGCAGCTGTTATTCAACAGCTTGCATGCAACTGGGGCGTCTCTGCTGTGAGACAACTGCATTCCAACTGGGGAAGACCAAGTTAGTCTGCATGAGTACGTCATAGGGCGAATTATTCTAGACGCCACTAGATGTCGGTATGAGTCTCGCTTTTCGCCAAGTACACAAAGTGCACTTCCCTCTTTCCATGGAATCATCCCTCACAGGAGTGTTTAGTACCTCACTATATGGCATTTCTAGTTTCATTATAGCAATCAATAAAATCTTACATTTAATTCTTTATTATCCCCATATACGAGACAGAATCATGGAGCCCAGGCGATAAACAAGCTCATATTCCAAATTAGAACCCCTTGAATTTTTTAGCGCACATTACAAATAGAGTTTTGTTAACTCGATCACGAATGATGATTTTAGCCTTAGGGTCTTTATCTCTGGAGGGAAAAGCAAAGGAATTTCCCAGGAAGCACTCTATATGGGGAGGCAGTTGGGAAAGAGCTGAGTGTGCATCTTTAGGATAAGAGAAGAGAATTGGTGGAGTCTCAACTGGGAATGTCACGCATCTTGCAGCTGAGTAGCAGCAGAGAAAATAGAAGAGAACTGCTGTAGCTCAGCCGTGATCCAGCTGTGCTGGAAGCATATGCTCTCTTGCAGTGCAGCAGGGCAGGTCAACTTCCAGCACAGCTGAACTACAGCAGTTCTTCTCTTCTATTTTTCTGCTGCTACTCAGCTGCATAACGTGTGACATTCCCACTTGAGAATCTGCTGATTTTCTCCCCTTTTTCACAGCTGCACACTCGGCTCTTTCCCAGCTGCATCCCAGCAGAGTGTGCTACCTGGGAATCCAGCTTTGGGTATACCACGGTCTGCATGTGGATTAGAGAGGGACATCTCAGTCTCACTGCCCCCAAAATGTGGCTAGGAAAGATTGGTTGGTTAACCGGTTCCACACAGGACTGCTGAAAGGAATTGTGGGGGCCGAGGCAAATCTCTGTGAGGGCCACCTTGAACCTGTGAAACTGAGGGGAGGGGGGGGGATGCCAGCGCGGTGGACCCCTGCTCTACAGGTCTGGACATAGCAAGCTGTTGGAATCCTTACGACGCTAGTTGTGGTTAATAATGCAATTCTGAGACGTTTTGCATCAGTCATCTGGATATGTCCCCGCGCCAGTTTGGGGAAGACCAAGACGGCGCTTAGGTGCCATCTTGAGCCGATTGGTAGAACCTATTCAAATGCGGATGTCTCAACATTTCATCAATGTTGACAACGTTGTTGTGCCGAATGGGCTGCTTTGGATTGAATTCGTTTGCCCCGATAGGAGCGCTTTCATCAAATGTAGGCAGTGACATCTTCCATAAGGTTGATTTCGTGGTTTACCTAATGAAGCGGATCCTCGACATGAAGTACCTTCTCCATTCTCCACAACTAGTGTTACCATATTTCGGACAGCCAAAAACACCTAGCAGTCGGACTGAAATTTGAAGGCGAAAAAGGACATGTCCAGGGAAAACATCTGGACGTATGGTAACCCATTGGACGCCTTCCCAGACGGACAGCGAAGAGGACATGTCCGTGAAAAACCAAAGTATGGTAACCCTATCTACAACCCCGGGAGGCGGCAATGAATTCAATTCGAAAACGATACACCATGCCTTCCTAAAGATGTGGGGACGCATAGTTACAGGGCCTTATCCCCTTTTAAGTGATATGAAAGTACCTGTACTTCTAAGACAAAAAAAAAGTATTTTTGTTTGTAGTAGACCGTGTCCAAAGGATCTCTAAATAAAAGAGGTGGTAACATTTCAGTCGACTTTTCAGCGAGGGGGGAAGCTCTCTCTGGGCTTTGAAGGAATACCATGCAGAACCAGTGGAGTGAACATCACAGCAAGGCTAAACCCTGGATACTACGTCATTACCTGGCAAAACTAAACGATTATCTCCCACTCATGAGCAGACTGCTTCTGCCCTTCCTCCATCCCGCCGTTTTGGTTCTCCTATTGGGAGAGTAGAAAAACTATTGGGCAAGTCTTTTTCTCCCACTACTTTCAGCTGCCAACAAAAACAGACGTCTCTTTCCGTCAGTGCTTTTTATGACTTCGTCATTAGATGGCGTCATTCTCGGACAAGCACCTGACAATAGAACATAGTGAATTATGAGAGCGCTGAACAGGTCAGCAAGAATGTGACGTCATGGGATGCGGGGGGGGGGGGAAGCGCCAGCAGAGCTAGAGAAAAAACGCACCGATTGCCTTGTATAAGTCCCCCGGTCGGCGCAGTGGTGAATTAGACTGGAAAAATGTCTGTCGGTGGAAATCTGGTCGAGTTGTGCATGAGACGTGAGATGGCCATGAAGATTGGTAGAGAACTTTGTGAAGATACAGATTATAACGAAATACATATCGGCCCTAGTTCTTATCCTAATCCCATACTTTCAGGTGAATCATGGTCATGAGTTCCCTTTGTCGTTCATGATTCCTTCATCCTAGTTTAGTTCCCTGCAGTTGTGAAATAATTTTTTGCAGAATCTTGTCTGCAGGCTTAGAACTGAATGACGCCATCAGTTAGGGGAAGCTGGACCAGAGTCGGGTCACCTGCATGTAAACCAAACGATGTCTAATGGGGTTGCCAACTGTTCCCGAAGTTAAATCTGGAAATCGAATTTTTGGAAGATTAACGTGGACCTTGGGGGGTTCCTGCGGACGGGGAAAGGAGTATCGAACGGGTGTGGCAGGGGCGCCTACAAGGGGGGTGGGTGGATAGGTGTGGTTGAACCCTGTGGAAAGAAGAGATTCACCGTTATGCAAGTCTCAGTCTGCAATTTGGTGCCCACTGTTTCTCATGAAACAGCGAGAATCCCAGTCCAACTGGGAGAGCTGGCAATCACTTTTAATTTTCTGAATTACTTTATTACACCATTCCAACAAAAAAAAAAACAGCGGCGGGAGAGGCATCAGAAGGAACGATCCCATTCATCATTCTTCGATTGCCTTTTTGAAAGTTCCTGCGAGAATCATTATGTATACTGAATCAAGGGGGAAATGAAAGGCCTTCCTACTATAAGGAACTCGAGATCGGTGCGCAGAATTCCAAGCAATGAGCGGGGAAGGAGTGGTCAATATCCACCCAAGAAGCGCGAGGAGAGCGCTGTTTTTTTTTTTTTTTTTGGAATGGTGCATTGTACGAGATGACCCATAGAAGACTTCCACGAACTTTGGGTCGGTCTAGGCTAAGCGTGTACCATTGTCGGAATTCGCAAGCTCAGTAAGTGACCCGCTCAACGCAGCAGCACTCCCTCCTGTTCTTAGATGGATCCGACAGGGCCGAAGGTTGGACAGGAACTGTGAGCTCCAGACAGACAGACACTCCGAGCCTGGCGGAAGGCGCCGTACATGCGCGCGCACATCGACGCGGACAACCACCTACACCCAAACAGAATATACAATCTCCCAAAAAAAAGTCATAAAAATTTTCAATTTCAGGTTCTTGTAATTGGTTTAGACTGTTGCTGTGCACTTTCGAGGATTAACTAATACATTAAATGACCACATACGCACAATGTTATATCAAAATCCATTGATAAATATCGGAGATGCAGCAGCTTATAAGTGGAAAGTGAAGTTGCGACGGACCATTGCCGCCGATCGCACTTGGCGTGAGCACAGCCAGAGAGGGAACTCAGTTCCCCCCTTCGCAGGACAGTGCAACTGTGTGCACTGCGTTTCGACCAATGTCACGTGGCTGTTAACAGAAGGACGACGGGCAGTTCGACCACCTCATCCAAGTGTGAAACAGGTAAGATTAATGCATTAAGATTAATCTTAGTCGTGCGCATGTCAGCTATCCCTATGGGGCCCAAGACTAAATTTTGAACGCATGTGCCCGTACATTTCAGGCGTCACTCCCTTACTACTGTCACGCACTGAATTACCTCCTGTATATCAAGGACCAATGAATGGATATTGTTATAACGTTGCATACATGTGTTTATTTGGTGTATTTAGCCCGCAAAGGCGCACGGCGATAGCCTGAACCAATTACGAGTGGCAATAATTTTTGGGGCCCGAGTGCATTTATAGATTATTTACACAGCTATTCGAATGTGATATTTTAAATTATTTATTATCAGTCATGAATACAAATGTCAACAGCATCGGACTATCTGACTTCCGATCCACGAACCCCATCATGTAAATCACTGCCATGGGGACCCGAGGGCAGGAGAGGAGAATATAGAGAAGCCTCGAATGCCATAATACCAGTGGATTTAAGAGGTGAACGAGACTGAAAACTAATTTTGTACGATTGAACATTGGGTGGGAAAACATCTGGCAACGCAGCACTCTAGCAGACAAGACACAAGCATATCGCGACAACAGGCCAGCTTTGACAATCAATCAACTCGGGCTACGTCACTACCATTATGGCGCTTGCCATTTCCTTCACATCATTTGGGAGACACGTGAAGACAGTCCACCCTGAAACTACTGTCCCTGACCCCCTTCGGACCGATTGCAATTCCGCGGGAGTTGAGAATGTCCAAGATAAGTTCTGTGATGTGACCTCACTGCAGAGGCATGAAAGAGATCTGCACAGTGTCGCTTTTCAACACGAACATATGAGCGAGGCAAAAATGGCTTGTACCGGTGAGAGACAAGTGACAGGCCTACATCACACGTCTTTTCGTCAAGGCCTTGGTCTAATATCATCCCTATGGTTATACTGGATTTCTGTCCGGTGAGACACATCTTGGTGCAAAAAGTCACTCCAAGGTTAATGACAGTTACCATAGCAACCCACTCACAGATAAGTACAAGTTACAGTTGTAAAATTATCAAGCCCGAGTTACTGTGAGAACTGCAAATACTTGCCTACAGATGAATAAAAATCTTCAGGAAGTGTTATTAGGTAAATTAGTAAATCAGGACAAATATTCATTTAATTTTACTTATGAATAATTAATGGTCATAGTTTCTCATACTTCAAAGCAGTGACCCTTACATGCTTGGGGGGGGGGGGGTCCACTGGAATAGGTGGTGAAGTTGAAGTGTCTTGGGCTCCTCCTCATTGAAGGCAAGCATTAATTCTGTACACTTGCTGACAAGCTTTTTCTGCCATGCCAACAAGAACTCTCATGCAAGAGGGTTGTGTTAGTGTCCATATAACCAGATTTCAAGAATTCCAACTAATCAGTGTGACCTAATGAGGATTAGAATCAATTAAATCTGTATAGATCAGGAATGGACCCACTTCCAGATTTGGTATATTCCCAGCTCTGGAAATTAAAGACATTATGGCAAGATCCCCCTGCACCAAAGTTTCATATCAGAATGGAACAACTTCTGACTTGAGTTAATCTTTGTTATTTAGTGACCTTTCTATCTGAGCTGGTGATTACCCTTGTATTACAGGAATAAAGGTTTTATAATGCATTGCTTGTGATGGGAAGCATAGAGAGACAAGTGAGAACAGAACATTGGACTTGGATAGGGGAAGGAACCCCATTTCCTGAGGACCGTGATTGTGAATTATAATCGTATCTTCCCACTCCAGACTTCCAGAAAGAGTTTATACCTCAGGATAATCAATACACATCATATAAGATGGAACGACCATGTTGCAAAGCTTTGTTATGAGAGGTTCAGCATCCCACTTGCTGAAAATATGTGCATTACCCAAGGATAGGAACAAGACATGTGCCTAAGGGATTCCATGTTTTTCCTTAATATAATGATAGGACTGTTCTGGAGCTATCAGAGAAAAAACAATATTTGAAGTCCTAATTATAGAGGCAAACATTCCATCATAAACTTATTATGTGTCTGACAGTTCAAAACGGCTCTATGCTGACTAGACCCAGTTCATCATGCAGGGAAATGAGGAATGCCATGCCGGTAGTAGTGACGTCTTGTTGGATGCATGCGATTGGTCGGTTGTTAAAGCCGACCTGTGGTTGCAATATGCTTATGACGAGACTGCGTCTAGTCCTTAAGAGTCCCATCCAAGGGGCGGAAACTGGAGCTGTTGCTGCACGTGTTGAAGCCATCTTTTTTGGGGTCAATTAAGCCTATAAAACCACGTGGTAGCCATGCCAGAGCATTTCATTGATCCCAACCTCAGGAATTGTGGTGGATGTCCAGCTGAAGTAAAGCTTTTGAGTGAGCACACCTTTCACAAGGCAAGATAGGTACAAAAGTACAGGCTTATGGATGTGTGCACGATGGATGGACTCTTCACTAACGTGAGAACCTGACCAAGGCCTTCTGTATACTCATAAATGGCATCATTGGGGTAGGCCAGGCGCTCCAGGTTTTCAATAGCCAATTGTAAGTTAGGCCTTTGATCGGCTTAATGTTTGGCCTACTTGCAAGGGCCCAGGCCAAATGATGTCCATTGGACCCTAGAGTTACTCTCAGTACCTCTAGGTCCACAGATCCTTACCCTGCTCTTGCAGGCCTAATTTTAAGGTTTTGGTATTCCTTTCAATCAATATCTATGCCTAAACCCACTTTTCTTAACTACTTTGATTGAACAAGTTTCCTTTCGTTTTGATTTAAATTCTAATTAATTTGCCTATAGTATCATCACTATCAAAGGATTAGTGTATTCACAACTGAGCAGAAATTCTGGGGGAAAAAATGAAAGGGAAAGTTGCCTATGTGGGCAAAATCTGGGCTCTAGTTCACAAGCCTAGATGCAGGTTTATAGTTTATTCCCCAATGCCAAGGTTGCATAAGAGAGCTGAATCCAAGAGTGAGTTGTAGAAAGAAATTTAGCTGTTCTAAGAGAAAGAAATGGAATAGGATGAATTAAGAAAAATTCAACATCCAAGCATTCCAAAGGTGTATTGCATGATAACTTAGGTTATGTAGATGTTGAGATTTCTGATACAAAAAGTGTTGAAAATGAATTTAGGTCCTATTGTAGTGTGAATACATTTTTTTTTTATGCAATGAAAGATGTCACTTGTTCCATCAGGTAAAGTACTCATCATAACAATTGAAATTCTTTTGTAAACTGTGTAGCCCTTTTCAGGACTTTATTTCAGAATTCATAGTTTACATTGCCTGCATCAATAGCCAAAAAAATAGATAGCATAATAGATAGCATAGTGCATTGTTCAGATGTGTGCATTTTGTAGGAAAAATTGTTTTCAGATGATGCAGAAGTCTAAAGATCTATGATTCAGGGAGAAAGACATCTGAGTTGACTATCAGTTCAACTTCACCCTCAGAAAAAGTACAGCAGTTTGTCTGATGGATTTGAAGCAGTTCCATTTCATTTATATGGAAACAATTTACTTATTGAGCCCGAGTACAAAGGTTGGGCTTCATTGTAGTTCAAAGAGTCCACCTACTTGTGAAGCTTTGAAGAAACAGTGACTTTCATGGAGGGTGCAGCATGATGAAGCAGCTCTTTGCATTAGATTCTTGGAAACATTGAAAGGGGATGTGAAAAAGTTTCAAATGCACCTCATGGATCTTGAAAGGTCTACAAGCATGAGCTTCTATGGAAGCTGTAGGGACTATTTGATTAATAGTGAGGTACTATGGACCATTCAGTCTTGATACAATGATTGCAGGAGTTCCATTCTAGTAGGGGTCTAGTAGAGGGATGAGTATAGGTTTTGTCAGTTCATGCTGGGTTATACTAAGGATGCATTCTCTTCTTTCCTGTTTCTTGCATACATGAGCAAGATCTGTATGTGTAAGGGCTGCAAGGGAGTCGTCATCAGTGGTGCATCACCAATAAAGTTACGTCTTTTGGCTGGTGATGCTGTTTTATTGACCCAGTCAAGTCTTGAGCTATACAGCTTGATGAATCAATTCAACTCATTGTCTTCCATGATGCACCCAAAATGTCAAGTGAAGGGGTCCCTTGATACAGTTGGAGTGGCGAATCTTGATCTCTGCTTCTTAAGCCATGGATGATATGCAAAAGATATAGACAATTGCATCTCCTGGCAGACATTGATTCCCATATGGAATATCTCTAAAAAGGCACTAGTCACTAATTTTTTTACATGGTTTTTTTTTTTCCAATCCTTACCTTTGGCCATAAACTTAGGGGGAGTGATTAATAGAATCAGATCACAGGCAGAAGCTGCCAAAGTGTGGTTCATATATTGACTGGCTGGTATATGACTTTGTCATATGATACCAATTGCCACCACATGTGAGGGTCTTCAGGATTAGCAACTACTTCTCCAGATCAAGAGATCTCCAGTCCAATGGTTTGAACAAGTTTGTCACATGCCCCTGAGAGACATCCAAAACGAGTTTCTCAGTCCATCATGACTGGTGAAGGATCAGTTGGCAGACATTGCACAAAGCAGAAAGGCTGTGTTGTGCTGCTTTGTCACAAGATGCTCAACATCCCACCCACTCAGCTTGAGTCCATTGCCATTGTTGGGAACATTCCAAGGTTGGATGAACAGTCACGAAAAGGAACGCCCCAAACTCTCCTATTGGACATAACTTATGCAAGGTTCAGGCTTGAAGCCTCATTTGTTGGGCTTCAATGAGTAATTCTTTTTACCCTTCAAAAGTGAATGGTTTTGCTAGTACATACATGTCAGTCACTTCAGTAGTCAGTACATGAGACCTCCATATGGCACACCTTACAGTAAGGCAAATCCAGGTGTACCGTATCATTTCTGACTCAAGAAAGTCACCCTCCCAGAATGATAAAAAAAAAGTAATGTTACCTTCACTCAATCAAATTCTGCCCAGTATTTTATCCTTCATTCTTTGAATATTAAATTATACTTAACCTTAATTGGTACTAGATCATTTCTGGATATCATTAAAAAAATATATCACTGCCAACTTGAATCCAGTATGTTCATCCATTTTCAAAGCAAGTCCAGAAGTTTTAGTCTCCTTCACCTCAACCTTGGGGCAATGCAATGCACCTGACCCTTGGGAAGGCTTAACACCTCATCTACAATACATTCTAGCCTGGAACACAATTGTCTTTTTGTTTTCATTTGGAACTATCACCTATGAGTAAAGGCGACAGTCCAATCTTCCTTCACAGGGTAGACTTGTCTTCTCTGTCATTTTAAAATGTATTCCAATGAGCACCTTGAATATTGCTTGAAACATGCCATTACTTTTCTTTTGTTATCGAACATTTTTTCACTCACCTTAACTGAGCGAAGGGTAGAGGGATTCAAAGAGACCCTTTAGCCAGTTTTTCCTGGAATATACCAGGTGGCCAAAAAAAAAGCATCATGTTTGATGATTGATAAAATCCTTTGTGGATGATCTAGGTTCGTGATATTTTCACATTACGTTGGATAAAACCACAAAATTTGTTTTTCTTTGTGGCTTTTACAATGACTCGATCCGGGGTTAGGGTTGCTGAGTTAAGACAAAACTGCTTGGCCTAAGACAACCTAGGTCGCAGCCCTTACGGGTCTACCTTAGGATACCGAGTTCATAGGGACCTGGCTTCTAGCCGAACTACGCTTATACAAGCAAGAATACGAATTTGACCTTGCCAAAGTCCTATAAGACAGTAGAACACACTCGGTAGTTTCAAGGCTCCCTCCATTCTCTCCAATCCCAAGATAGCGGACGGATTGGACCGTCCGCCCCTGACCCATGCCCCCTCCAGGTATATACACTCCATGCTGGAGGCACTTTGGTAGGGAAACGAGACGCTCGCACCTGAATCCAGTGGATCAGAGCTAGCTGCGCATACTCCGACTTACTGGGAGAGCGGGAAGTCCGCGCGCTAGCAGACAGCATTCTCCCAGGCTTTATGGTATGGCATTACCCGTTTCCAGTACTTCTAGGGTTGCCACGCGTACTTAATTAGTATGGACAGTACATTTCAGATTCAATATCCATACTGAAAACTGGTTTCTGAGAAAAGACGTCCTTGGGCATTAGCTTCGGCTTAACTTTAGAATACGTTCCCACGCCCTTGGGAGCAAATAAGTATTAGTATCATACTTATATCTATATGGATATATTGGGAATATATTTCTCTTGACGGCGCATGGACGGTGTTTCGTCCAGAAAACGCTAGAAACTCCTCACATATCTTGGGCCTTGGCAACCCCGAGCGGCCATGTTACACGCTCCGCCCATGCCCCTGCGTCTGCTAGCACATTTCATGGCCTTCCTGGGCATGCGCGCTGTACTCGGGTCGAGGTCGGTCCTCCCGCGGACTGACCCGACTCTCATGGCACGTTTTACTACGCCCTTCCGGTCTAGTCTTCATTCAAGTGAGACCCATCATTGCACTAGCATAGTAGGTGGACCTCCATTATTTTCTCCCAGGTTCGGTGTCAAAGGCCAAAGAGTGGGAAAGTCAACCTATTTTGGGGGATGATGGGTCAGTTGGGTTAGAAAAGAGTCGCGGCCGAAGGCCGCGATTATTCTTCAGCCTCGCCCCTTCTCTGCAGGCTAATCTCCCATAGCTCAGACAGTCTCTGTCAGGTTTCGGTTCGGGAGCGGGGTTCTTTCCCCCATGCCTAGATCGGTCTGGGTGGGACTGGCACCATTGTGACCATGGGAACGTAGTCCCGATGGAGATCTACTCCCCCCTATGCAGGCAGGCTTTAATATGTATTCTATTATTATTATTATTATTATTATTCAAGTACAAAGTGGACTCATCTGCATACAGCAGCCAATGCAACAGGAGGCTTCGTATCTAAGGAATTTTTAATTGTAGTGGGATGCATTCCCCCATTGCCTAGATTGGTTTGGGTGGGACAGGCACCATTGGTATTTCCTTTTCACTATATACTGTATATATATATATATTTAATGATACCTATTACACTATAAGATGTGTGACAGAACGGTTTATATTGTTGAGGATTTACTGAGGCTTCCGTTCGCCAGGAGAGACTTTCAGGATAAATTGGACATTGTGAAACGTGGAGGGCCAACCCCTGCCAGGCCATCCTTGAAGAAAGAAGGTAATGGCTTCAAAAGGCAGAAGCATATTAGGTGCTGGCTGAGCCTCAAGACATTCGGCAATAAATGTATAGACTTGCAACTGGACGAACAAAGGTGTCTAGGTATCCCACAACACAATGACAACGTAAGAAGAAACAGAGGTGCTGCAGCGGCTGATTTATATTATCTGTTACTAGGGAAATCAAGAATTGGCCTTTCGAGGGCACGCAGAAGCCTTAAGCTCGTTGAATAGAGGAAATTACGCAGAGCTCGCGCATCTGCTCGGCAAGTACGAGGAGCGATTGGCAAGTCACCTATAGCGAATTCCACTGTGTTTTCTGAATTGTCAAACAGAATTCAAAATGACTTGATTGAGTCAATAATGAATGTGATGCTGTCAGAAATCAAAAAGGAAATCGGTCAAGCCAAATTTTTCTGCGTTCTTGACGAAACATCGGATGAGTCGAAGTTATCGCAGCTATCAACAGTATGCATATACGTAACAGAATGGGGAGAAGTGGAGGAAAGATTTTTGGGTTTCAAAGCAGACCGCACGGCCGCTGCACTGGCGGAGCATGTGGTTCCGGGGACGATCTGCCCGGGGCCTCAGGGACCCCAAGGGGACCTCCAATGAGACCAAGGTCCCAAAAAGGTCCATCCAGCCATCGCCACCCATACAGTGACATCAAATTTGGTTTTGCCCCGGGCCTTTGGAAACCTCTGGTTTCCCCAAGCCTGTTCCGTAGGGATAACTGCAGCGCTGCTTCTTTATCTTACATAACCCTAACCCCAAGACCCAAAGAACCCAAGGATAACTCTCCTTTACCACAGAGATTTTGATTGGGATTCTTTAAATTCCTTCAAATTCGCTAAGCAATAGGACCACTGGGAGCAGGATCGTAACGGATGCAGCTCGCCGCTAGCGAAATTTAACTAATATCTAAATCCTGTTTAGGAGGCTATTAAAATCTTGCAGTAGAATAATGGAGGATTAAAGGCGCAAAAAAAATTAATTTTAAAAGCTCTTGAGTCCACCGTTTACGCATCTCCAAGAAACCTTTCTTTGAAACTCGAATGAATTCTTTTGGAGAGATAATCATATCTAACGAGATAAACAAGATGGAAGAGGGGGAGGGATTTGGCTGTAGCTGTATCCAGATTCTATTCCGACCTAGGATTCCACTCGCGTGGAATCTGTGAAAGTGCTGATGGGATTATCTTGTGAATATATAGTGATTTTCCCCCGTATATTACACCGGGATTGCGCTCGGTTGATGAATCGTAGGCGTAGTTGCTCTCATATATAAGAAATTAGCGATAGCTCACTCATCTACAATCGACAAAAAGGCTTTTTTTCTCTTTTGCTGCAGCTACCGGCGGCTATATACGCTTTCTTAGTAACCATTTTTATGAAAGTCTGAATTGCTGAATTGGAAAGAACACGTTCGTAATGTCCGGCATTTCTGGAAGAAAAAACCGGCTGAAGGAGAGTAGTTGCCATAACATAACATTTTCTATTCTAATCGTTCTTAAAAGCATTATTCGTAGTTATATAGGTTATGGTATGTTAGTGCCAGCTTGAAATACTACCTGAAGTACCTGAAGTGGTTACTTGAGTCTTTCTTGTCCCGGAGAAACAAAAAGACTTCATGGTTACTCTGCGGAGACGCTACCCGGATTTTGCCTCCACCGTTGGGATTTATTAACTTGTCACATCTGGAGACGGGAGAACCCAATGCTTAGAGGTCTCCTTACCAAATACCTCCAGGTTTGCACTTGGAAATGAACACATAACTTTCCGTTTCGAGCGCAGGACGCCGTAATTGAAGCCAAGGTCGTTACCAAACGAGCCACTCACCTTTCTCTTTACAAAGTGCATTCAAAAAGTAGTGATCGTTGCGACACAGATTCACCTTTCCAAGGAACAGCAGCGTAATACTGAGTGCTTTAATAGTTGTAGTTCTTCTACACCTATGTGAAATTTCAGCTTTGCATCTAATTCTAGTAATCTTTTTTAAAACAAACTTTTCAAGTAGGGTTTGTTGAATCAAGTGATCGAATATGGCTTTTTTCCAAAGAGGAACAAGGGGCTGTCTCTGTAGAAATTGTTCACCCTTCTAGTAACAGTGCATGTTGGAAGGTCAGACCTGCCATGGACTTCAGCTTCCTATTAATTTTGGCAGCATTGTCGCATTTATGGATTAATAATAACAGTCCTTAGTTACTCTATTAAAAGATTAGCCATTTTTAATCAGTTAATTCAACAAACTCTGCTTAAAAAGTCAATAAAGAAATTAATGACAAAAAACAGAAATGTCAGAGTTTGTTACCGTGTGTTAAATAATATTTATGCCCTATAGAAACGCGAAAAAGCAAGCTGTAGTATTTCGCAAGACCAATAAAATTGAACACTGTTTGGAAGAGGAGATAAGTGCATTGTTTGCGGTGCAAAAATTATTTTCATGAATATGACTGAAATGGCGAGATTCAACATGCGACTCGAAATAATGGGGGAAGTGCGCAAGGATCGAGGTCGTTCTCTTTACATTGCTGCTTCAATGCCCCCCCCCCCCCCCCTCTTTCCCAGTTCTCTTGTGCATATTCCCAACAAATTTCACTTTATTCCATACCACTTATTAATAAATGAAAAACAGTCAACCTCATGATTTCGCCAACTTGAAAATGTGAGAATTTCATAACCAGTCATTGAATTCGGCATTAAATTCGAAATTAATTTGTGGGAATTCCTGCGACATGCATGTAAATTAATTTTTACACCACAAAAAATTGAGCGTAACTCCCCTTTCAAAGTATACGATTTTTGTGGCCCTGAAAAATATCACATCTTGTTTTTTTTGTGTATATTTGGGACGCAAGTATTATTGTACCCACTGTAGCTATGAAATGCTCACTCAGCATTACAATGCTGCTCTTAGAAGGATAAAGAAACTATGCCGCATTTACCAGTTTGTGCTTCTTGATGACTCGTCAATGTTTAAACGTCTACGTCGTGACAGACTCCTCATCAAACTTGCCGAAGCTGTGGTTGTTGACACTTACCCAAGCTATCTCTTGGACAAAACTCAGAACATTTTGGAAGATTTCTAAAAGAAATCTTCCTCCCGTCGAATAGGCCTCACAGGAGCTTCACAAGACGGAGTGTAATCGCAGTTCTTGTTCACTGGTGTCACCTATCCCCTTCGTTCACTTCATCCGAATTGCATGACATTAAAGTATGCTGAAGACGCTGAAACAGTCAGTGGAATCCGAGATAATAACAACTTGAATTCGTTCTTCCGGGAAATCAAGCATTTGGCGGCTTAGCAAATGAAGGCTTGTTCCTCAACCCGGAAAAATATCAAGACGGATGTTTCGCAATCGTGGTCTGAAGAATACCAATTAGCTTCTCGAAATCGAAGGTGTGACTGTTCCTCGAAAGATTAATGTCAAGTATCTCCAGCAGAAACGTTGATCCTTCTGAGAAAATCCGAAATGACTTGGGTCATCCAACATTCAAAGATACAGTATCAACGACTAAATGGCAATACTAGATTAGATCTAAATTTACGCGCCCGAAATTGCAAATTAAGACGTTCAGAAGAAGTTTTACTTGACCAAGGGCAAGACAGAAGAAGTTTAGTTGCTAAGATGAGGAATTTTGTTACATTGTAGCATTGAACAGAGATAATCAACGGACTAAATCAAGGTTGACAAATCTGTTCTAGAGCCTGTTGCTTACTGGAACTGAGAGAGGAGTAAACTTCCATTTCGTGGCTATACCCTCGGAATATGACACGCAATCCCTGCATTTTGTTCCATGATTGTACGGGGTGGGACAGAACCATTTTCTCCCCCCCCCCTGCAACATGAAAAGACCCGGAACAACCAACTGAACATTGTATTCCTGATTAAAAATGAAACTCGTATGATCAACTCAATAGTCCATGTGACCACCACTTGCAAGACGAACAGCCTACAGGCGATGAAAGGAGGATTCAAGCAGTTCTTGAAAAAAAAATATGTTCAGTTATCTGTGCCTTGGAGCGCCTGGGTGGGTTTCTCTGGAGGATGTCAGGGACAGCTTCAGCCTCACGAAATGTCATACATTTACTTATGTCAATCACTCTCTGTTTTCCGCAGTTGCAAGTACCGACCATTTTGATATATTTATCTGAAAATGATCAGAAACAGTTCAGATTTTAGATTTTACCCAAAATAAGTTAATACAGTCAACTCTCGATATACCGCCACTGTTGGTCTCAGCCGATTTTGGTGCTATATCGAGGGTGGCGCTAAATCGAAACGCATGGCTTTAAAATTGAGAAATATTTTCTAATTTATGTAAAGTATGCACAAATTTCCACTTTAATCCACGCAGAATACGCCAACTACACAGCTTTGAAAATTGATTCTATCTGCTCCATCCATGATTAAATCCAATCATATCTTATTTTAATGGGTATAATTCCTACGCACCGTCTACGTCCCGGACCTCTAGAAACCTCTGGCAGGACCGGCCTTAGGCATGTGCCAGATGTGCCCCCTCACAAGGCGCAAATCCACCAGAGGCAAAATGTGACTGAATGAAGCAATAAGAGATGCTACTTTCAGTTTTACTTCAGAAATTGGAAATGCCTTCCGTTTCGGCGTCTATTTGGACACTGGGGATTGACCCATCTCCCTTGAGGGAGGGAGGGAGAGAGGAGGAAGGGGGGGGGGGGGATTAACCACCCCTGTCCCCCTTTCCTGCTTCCTGTTTCTTTATATATGGCATTTCACTTGGAACGACCTTGTGATGAGAGACCAACAAGCTAATCCGCTTCGGAGATAATGGGGATAATATAGATTACCCTAAATCCTCTCCTGAATTGGGTTGGGTAGAGCTGGAAGACCTCTAAGAACATCTGTAGCAGTACTTGCCATCGTTCTTGATTGACATGAATGACGAAGTCTCCAGATCTGATGGGCAGACCCGAATGGAGGGGGGGGGGGGGGGCCGAGTGGAAAGGTGGCCCTCATGTGATTATTGCCCAAGGCCTCAATTCCTTTCGGCGGCCCTGCTAGTGGGTTCCGTTTCGATGTGGTCATCGTCTGTCTCGCGTATCAATGGATTCACGCGAGACAGAGGGGTGAGTTTCTTTTTTTTTCCTTTAGACTTCGAGACTGTCTCATACTCCATCTCCTCGGAATGTTGCCGAGACCTAGGCCTTCGAGGACGAAAAGGAAGTACTCCATCGCACCTTCAGATAAATAAGATTTTACTAACCTGAGATGGGAAGAAGGCACGAATGAAAATACTAACTCGTGAATGGTTGAAACGGGAAATATCACCCAATTTCGGAAAAGCGAAAAATTCACCAGATAGAAACAAGTTGGGAAAAGCTGAGGAGGAATCCTGAACGGGCATTCAATGATACGGCAGTCAGGAATGTCCTCACACGCACCCACTGCACTGTCTCCCTAGACTGAGACGCAGGAGAGCAAATTCGTAGAGGAACTACAATATAAAGATGATTTTATTTCCGAGCTAGGAGACGTCAAACGACGCAGACGAGCCGGCGTAAATAAGATCCTACCTGCGAATAGAGCAAGAACGGGAAGCGCGCATGAGTTCGGGGGAAGGAAGCAGCAAGGCACCAATTGGCAACCAGAACGGATCACGTGGGCACGTTTTTCCTCATCGATCCGGCCCCTCACGTGAAGACTCCGTGTGCCTCCAGTATCTGCTTATCGTACCAAGAATACCCCCTAGCTTAACCCCCTCACGAGGACGCTCGCGTGTCCCTTTTTCTTGTAGATACCAGGAACCTAGTCGGGATGAAGGTCCGCAGGTTCACATGACCGTTCCGGACCGAGACAACATCGCCGACATAGTCAATTTCATATCAACAAAAAATCACCGTACATAATAATGCGTTAACCCTTTCTATGGTAGCGTCTCTATTTGGAGACACTACAGGGTGAGGGAAAAGTCAGGGAACATAAGGATTTTTGAGGAATTTAATTTCCAAAGTGACTGCTTGATGGCAGCGCATTTCCATATCTCTTTTTCATCGATTCGGCCTAAAAAAAAGTCCAGTGATGAGTGCTCCCGCTGCATCCACTGAAATTGGCTGCAAATGAACGACCATTGAACAAGTATGGCAATTTTGGCGATAATGTGTCATGTTCATTACTGTTCGTGTTGGTTACCTCCACAATTTTGCTATAATTTCACGGACATTTGAAAGCGACTTTTGACTGAGTGTTGTGAAATAACGCAACAATGTTGTATTAAACCGAAAAACGAGTGGAGTTGGTGATGATTTATGCAAAAGCAGATAACAGTTTACGGCAAACTACTATGATTACCATGAAAGATACCCAAATTATTTATTCATTAGACTGCCGATTTACTGCATTTCGGATTTGATAGCAGAATTCCGAACAACCGGCAGAGTTCTTGATGCAAAAAAAAAAAAAAATTGGCACAACAGGAGGAGCCAGTCAAAGAACAATTCTGGCCCTTGTGTCCATACAGCCGCAACAATCAAAGCGAGAGATGAGAACTGTGGGCTTTAGTGAAGGTCAATAAGAAAGGAAATTTAATTTCTCAAATAAGTCCTTCGTTCCCTGACTTTTGCCCCACCCTGTATATGAAACTCATTCAAAAAGCTTATAGCAGCATGTGCAGCAAAGATTTGAGGGGAGCAGAAGTCCAATTGAAAGAATGAACTGTTATCCAGTCTGGCATATAGCAAATAGTCTGAGTTACAAGCAAGTTTTGACTTGAGTTCAGCACATCTCTGACCACTCCCATATGAATTTGCCATGGAAAGAGTTATAGCAAAAATTAATTGCGTAGTTAGAGAAAGGAGGGGGCGTGGAAATCGGAACAATGGAATTGAGTTTAGAAATGTTCAACCTTCGGCCCTATTTCTAAAATCCATAGACACATCTGCTCCCAACGTCCGCCTGTCATTTGTTCATCCATATCATGTGACTAGCAAGGCAGGACTGATTTCATGTGCGACACCCTTGGTCTTCACGTGAGAAGCGAGACGAGATCGATGAAGAGAAACGTGCCCACGTGATCTTGTTCATTGGATGCTGGTTCCTGTCCCCTTTCCCTCATCTCATGCGTCATTCCGTTCCACACTTGGTTCCGATTCACTGTCGAGCCGTTATACGTAGAATGGTGCCGCAACACCTATATATCTCGGCAACTTTAGAAAATATAAGAAAACGATTCTCAATGCGGAAAGTTTCTTGAATTTCCTTTCATAATCAATTGAAAACTCAAATTTAATTAGTGGGCCTCTGAAGTCCCTTTTCCCGCTCGGTCACATACGTGGATTAGCAGGGCAAAAAGTCTCGTACCTGCAAATTCCAAACATTTTGAAAGGCCTCATTTCAGCTCCTATACCATTCTAAATGATAAGGAGAAAAAATAAAAGCGTGCCCCTAAGCTTCTTAGTGGATACAGCCATTTCCCCCCCCCCCCCCCTCTCATTACTCGGAATTCTGTGCTGCAATCACGTTGAATATCGTATCCTTGGAAAGCTCTCATCGTCTCTGATTCAGAATACTTGTATATCAGAAGAGGACTCCCGCAGGAGTCACAACAGGGCGATGTCTGAAAGAAGAATGGGTCCGCCTCATTCGCTGCTTCTCAACACCATGCATTTTTAGTCGACTTAAAGCCGATTTAAAGTTAGAAAAATAAAAATAAAAACGCGTACCGTGTTGTGGGTTCAAAGAGATTTCTCCGTTTTACAGGACTAAGGAAAGAATTAAAATCTGTCAAGTAGATCTTGTTTTTTCCTGACATTTCGATGAAAAGTCAATGTTTTGCACCCGACTTTTCTGGAAGTGAAGTTTCGTCCGTGGGAATGTAAATAGATGCTTTGAGTTCACTGGCATTTTTCAAGCTTGCTTTTTTTTCGGCTACCGACACTGCTAAACGCCCAGGAAGCAGGATATGTCGCATTAGAAGCCATGCTTGGGAGTTGGGCAGAAAATTGGAGAAAAACGTGCGCCATGACGTAGAATGAGGAGGCGGGACATCGATCCGCTGCGAGATCTCGACGGGCCCCTAGAAAGCCTCGATGGGCCTCCACTGCGGGTGGATGGGTCCGCGAGTGTCTATGGAGGATTCAAAAGGGAATCCTCTGAGGTCACTAACTGCTTCCGAGTGAGATCGCGAAAAATTCGCGTCTGCGATAAGAACGCTTTGCAGAGGGCGATGACCCTACAGGAAAAAGCACTTCTTACGTTCCTTTTCGTTCGTTCGAACGGGTTCGGCCGAAGTTTTTTTTCCTTGTTTTTTACTTATGACACTGTCTTGAATAGTTCGGGTTGGGACATCCGGTGGATGTTCTCACCAAATTCACATCCCGAGTCGAAAACCCAAGTTAGGCTTACCCTCCTCTAAATATATAGGGTGGTAAAAGAAAAAAAAAACGCTCTACCGTTTTCTATGGGAGAAACAGTTTCATAAATGCAACAAAAAAAATTATGTTGGATACGCGATCGATATTTGACACAAGGTATTGAAATGCTTGCCAGCTTTTTTCAGCACCCCTGCCCATGTCTTGCAATGGCCATTTAGAGGTGAATTAAAGGTGCTTAGAGGTGGATCATTCCACCTCGAGTGAGGTGATTACCTGTGCTCGACCGTCTCAGAATTCAATGAACTTTCAACTTGAAGGGACAGTTGGATCCAGCTGATTCTTGACAGAGAGGTTCATGAATCTGAGAGGTTTGTTCACTTCCGTAAGATGGCGCTGTATCCCGATAGAAGGCGCTGTTGTTCTCAACACTTAAAATAGGGTCTTACGAGTGCCTTTTACGAAGTAAGAACGAGGTGCTCGCTCTCACCGGCAATGGAACGCGGGATCGTGCCGAAATTGAAATCTCTATCCCCATTTGTCTCTCCAAGCCCCATCCTTGCTGAACTCGTTCGGAGAGACCCTTTGTGGTTGTGACCATTGTGAAGAATTTAAAATTTACTCTAATCGAATTTCGTGAACTCGACTCGTTGAAAAGCTTTAAGTCCCTCACGATTCTCGTGTTTCGCTCCTTCTGCCCTGTCAGAAGGAGCGAAACCTAATTACCTGTCGAGAACCTAATTACCTGTCGCCAAATTTATCGATTTCATTCGCGAGGCCTGCATCCAAACGATTGAATTAAAGGAAGAGCGGTCGTTTCATTTCGCCCCGGAGGATTCGACTCGAGACCCAGACTTCCGTCGACACTTTCCATTACCCATTCCCGAGAGCCAGTTACAAGTCCGATTAATCACTACCTTGAATCTCGTGTGCCTCCAATTTAGATTTTAATATCTGGTCGGTAAACGATGTCGACGGGATTCCCTTTAACCATGGAATCTGCGATTCGATCCTAAAATGGAGAAAATAAAGAAGACAAGGACGCCACCTTGCGGTCGTCCTTATTTTCCACAACGATCAAGTTCCCCCTTGGTGAATTTGTCAGATGTGATCCCTTGTCGCGCCTCCATTACCATCCAGGGCAGTTTCTAGGCGTGTTGGCACTCAAGGCAAGAAGTTCCAATGGCGCCCCCCTCTCCCCCCCTTTACCCCGCTGGCGCCCGGGCGATCGCCCGCTTCGTCCGCCCCTAGAAACGGCCCTGTTATCATCTCCTGAATGCTCGAATCGATCTGCCATGAGTTAATTTTTAATCCCGAGGCACTTCCCACGCAATGCCCTATTCTGGATTACGATTGCTAATAGTGTCGCTACTTCCTGGGTTCCTCTAGGATGAGCTGGAATCCCATCGGGGACGGTTGCCTTTTCCGGTTTCCCATCTTACCCATCTAATATATACAGGGCCGTCGAGGTAAATCCGGAAAGGCACCATGTAAATAAAACACAATTAAAATATAGGGGAAAATTCAATATATTCGTATGCAACGTGGTACAAAGTAGCAACGAACATAAAAGAATGAAAATCGGTGGTTGCGATGAATTACCTCTTGAATTACCTTGTCGCGGCGTGTCGCACACGCAAAATTGGCGCTGACGTCGTCGCTGTAAGTAAACAAGTCTAATTTCCGGATTTACCTCGACGGCCCTGTATAGACGATCGTGACTGACTGACTGACTGACGCTAATTCTAACCATGTTCCAGAGAAGCTAGAAACCTGAAACTTGGTACACGTGTACCTTTTAGGATGCAGAGTTCAGAAAAAATCCGACTTTGTAAGTACATGCCCTGGGGGCACCCTTTTTTGGGGGAGATGTTTTTAATGAGATATTTTTGCTTCAGTCAAACGGAGAGACATGGAAAGCTGAAACGTGGCATGGACGTGCCTACTTAGCCTCTGTGTTCAGGAAAAATGTCAAGTTTCAGATACATGCCCTGGGGGCATATTTATGGGGGGTCACGTTTTCAAAGAACTTTTTTGTCCTACCGCATTGGGAAGAAATAGAAAACTGAAATTTAGCTCACCAATAACTGAGGAGATGTTGAGTTCTGAACCAATAAATGTGTGGCACATGCCCTAAGCGCATAACTATAGGCTGCATCGGCTTCTCGAAAGATTTTTTTGCGCCAGCAAAAAGAGCAAACGGATAAGACTGAACTTTGGTAAGCACGTAGTTCTCCTTGTGCTGATTTCAGTAAAAATGTTCATTTTTAGGTGAAACCCCAATGCAATTTTCTTTGCAAAAAACGACTTTTCCAGAATCTTTTCTAATCCAATGAAAGAGAGTTCTAAAGAAACTTGAAACCTTGAAATAATCGGAGTAACTACTTCGATGAAAATATCAGTTCGTTCTCTCTCGGCACCCATTTTGACAGACACAAACTTTTAAGACGTTTTGGCCACTTTTAAAATAAGCTAAGGAATAAATCACTAACCTGGACAATGGAGCGCAGGTATGTGCAGGTATATGCCTTCAGGGCGTATTGGTGCAGGGTGACGGTTTAAAATAATTTATTTCACTCCAGCCAAAGCAAATATGTAAAAAGTTGAAAATGGACGTGAAAGTGCCTATTGATGTGGTGATTTCCAGGGAAAAATTCAACTCTCAGATGAATGCCCAGGGGGCACATTTTTTCATGGGAAAGTTTTATATGGTTTTCTTCTTTCAGTCAAAGGGAAATACATGAATAGCTGGAAATGAGTATGAACGTGGTTAGTGATATGATAATTAAAAGAAAATTTTCACTTTGAAGATGTATCCCCATTGGGTGCACTATTTCTGTTGGGGACGTTTTTCAAAAGAATTTTGCTTCAGAAAAACGGATTTTTTATTATTATAAAGGACTGGAATAAACGAATTACAGGACATTTTTCATTTTGTCATATGCATCCACAGGGTGGTTTTTGGTTGAAAAAGTTCTCTGAATTGTTTGCCACCATACTCGAGGTTAAAAGCGCATAACTATAGGCTGCATCGGCTTCTCGAAAGATTTTTTTGCGCCAGCAAAAAGAGCAAACGGATAAGACTGAACTTTGGTAAGCACGTAGTTCTCCTTGTGCTGATTTCAGTAAAAATGTTAATTTTTAGGTGAAACCCCAATGCAATTTTCTTTGCAAAAGACGACTTTTCCAGAATCTTTTCTGATCCAATGAAAGAGAGTTCTAAAGAAACTTGAAACCTTGAATAATCGGAGTAACTACTTCGATGAAAATATCAGTTCGTTCTCTCTCGGCACCCATTTTGACAGACACAAACTTTAAGACGTTTTAGCCACTTTTAAAATAAGCTAAGGAATAAATCATTAACCTCGACAATGGAGCGCAGGTATGTGCAGGTATATGCCTTCAGGGCGTATTGGTGCAGGGTGACGGTTTAAAATAATTTATTTCACTTCAGCCAAAGCAAATATGTAGAAAGTTGAAAATGGACGTGAAAGTGCCTATTGATGTGGTGATTTCCAGGGAAAAATTCAATTCTCAGATGAATGCCCAGGGGGCACATTTTTCCATGGGAAAGTTTTATATGGTTTTCTTCTTTCAGTCAAAGGGAAATACATGAATAGCTGAAAATGAGTATGAACGTGGTTAGTGATATGATAATTAAAAGAAAATTTTCACTTTGAAGATGTATCCCCATTGGGTGCACTATTTCTGTTGGGGACGTTTTCAAAAGAATTTTGCTTCAGGAAAAATGATTTTTTTATTATTATAAAGGACTGGAATAAACGAATTACAGGACATTTTTCATTTTGTCATATGCATCCACAGGGTGGTTTTTGGTTGAAAAAGTTCTCTGAATTGTTTGCCACCATACTCGAGGTTAATTTTTTATTATTATAAAGGACTGGAATAAACGAATTACAGGACATTTTTCATTTTGTCATATGCATCCACAGGGTGGTTTTTGGTTGAAAAAGTTCTCTGAATTGTTTGCCACCATACTCGAGGTTATTTGTTTAGGGGGGAGAATGAGTAAACTCAGAAGCACAATTTCACTCAGAGAAATCTGGTTCTTATAGTCTTGCTATAGAGGGCGCTGTATTGAGGATGAACTCTAAAGTCACAATTCTTGGGCTATGAAGAATCTCTGTTTTATTCATGTTCCTAACATCAGATTGAAAATCACTTCACACAAGCAGGAGTAGCTTAAACTCACGATAAAATATCCTACTGATCCAAGGAGTTTTACCCAATTTGTAGTAATAAGAATCGAAAAGGGATGCTTCAAATGCATTACTATTAATTTTTTATGGAGCCGACCGCGCCAAAGGCGCGTTCGAAGGCGCTAGTAGTCCTATATGCAGGATGGCCCCAAAACGGGCGCACTTTTCATTGCGCATTTTAGGTGTGATGTTTTCAATGATTTTTTTTTCAGTTATTGTACGTGTAATGGGAAGAGGACTCAGCTACAAACGCTTTTCTTCAGACTTGAAATATCTTAAACAGTGACATAAAGAAAATGGTTGAATTTTGGTTACGAAAAATCGCGTTGTGAGGGCCGAATGAACGCATGCGGTCTTTCGCTGAATATCTGTACCGTACCCTTCCTCGACTCGATCCACCATTCGCTCACCCAACGCTCGACGGCCCGACACACACATCTTCCCTTTGCGACTGGAGTCATCCGCAGCGTTCCTACTCCACACGAGCTACACAGCTGCATCCGCCAGCCACTCGCGTTGCGGTTAAAAAGCATTGGCTTTAAGTTGATAAAAAAAGATTCACTGCGCTTAAGATATTTCAAGTCTGTAAAAGCATTTTGTAGCTGGGTGTTTCTTCTTTCCATTACATGCAACCGGGAAAAAAATTCATTGAAAAATTACACCTAAAATGTGCATCGAAAAGTGAGCCTTTTTGGGGCCAAGAAAAGGGCAAACAGGAACACAGGGAACGGGGCACAGGTTGGGAAAGGAGCACAAAGGCGCTCCTTTCCCTACTTACGTGCACGTGCATGATCACGCTGACCATACTTCGATCGAGGTCTGTAGGTGTAGAGGTGAAGCAACTCCTCCAGTAAAAGGACCCAGGGGCAAGAGAAGCTGCGAAATGTCACTTGGAGAGTTAGTCGTCTTCTGATGTCACATGCAGTGGTTCATTTTTCTCTCTCGACGCTTTGATTTTCTACTCATTCCGTAGGTACCAATCCTGTTCGTAGCTACGTCGCTCATTTCTGGGAATTTTCTCATTTATCTCGGCAGATTAGGGAGGATTAAGGCCCACGTAAACAGGCTGCGAAGAGCCGCGTTGCAACCGCTGCGACGGTTGCAGAGGAGATTCATCCAAGTTTTTATGCATGGGGACTTTCGTCCCATTCATCTCTCCATCACCTCTACTCCTCCAAAGCAACTGCTGTAAACTTCGCGATGAAATCGCGCTAGTTACTTACCGTCGTGCCTTCACAATGGAACGAGGAAGATGATACTTTGCGTATGGTACGGATGTCTTCGATAATCACGAAACCATCCATCATCCGAGTAAAGAAGAGTCTCATCTGCATTATGACCAGAGTACGCACAAAAATACTGAAATTCTCTAAATCGTCGACGATCTGATAAAAGGGCGAAAATGCAGAATTTAAAATTTTTATAAGCGAAAGCATTTGCCATTTTTTTCTTTTAGTCAAATATGATAATTGAAGACTTCGCCTTTCCACAAGAGAGCTAACTCTCAACCTCCTGATGCACAGTTTAACATTCTTCAAATCTCATTCTGCGGTAAAAAAAAAAAAAAAAAAAAAAACAAAAGGGCGATTCTCTCCTGTGAAATGTCAAAATCGCATATTCACCCTTTTGCCAGATGATCGACTCATTGACATGTTTATGAGACTTGTTTACTCGCTAGATCCACGAACAACCTGTTCCCGTTTGACCCGTATGGCAGAGGTGGCTTGGCAATGACACCGTATTCATTAATTCTACGCATTCAGTGGGATATTTTCCTGTGTGGTTAGCGATATGCTTCGCAGATGGCTGCAGTCGAGACTGAGTCTCGCAGACGGTCGCGGTCTTGCTCTCTGCAGCACTCATATATAGCACTATATCGGCTTCCTTCGGAATAAACGAATGCATTCTGCCTCCTCTTGACAAGTGAGACTCGAGAACGGGGTGCTAGCAATTACCGTGGAAGCACTCATCTCAGTATACCCCCTCGTATCTAGTACACTCTTAGAAAAGAGTGAGCGATTTCCGAGAAAGGGAGCGAAACTGGAGTTAGCGATTTTACTCCCTAAAAACGAGGAATTACAATCGATAGCTACTCCTTTATGTGAGCAGAATCCATAACTTTTTTAGGAGCGCGAAACGAAGGAGGGAGATTACTTTTCAAACTACGAGGTAGTAGAAAAAGTTAGTGGTTATTCTCAGGAAAGAGAGATGTGAGCGGCATTACTTCCTTGTTTTCAGGGAGAAAAATCGCTAACTCCAGTTTCGTTCCCTTTCTCGAAAATCGCTCATTCTTTTCTAAGAGTGTAAGGTCTAAGTGAAGGAATTGGAAAAGAGCGCGTCTGCAAGTCGTGTGCGAAGCCATCCAAGAGGAACAATTTGGCTTGAAAGGCGCGGCACCACGGACAGGGGCTCAACCACGGACCATCGAGACTCTCCACGTGTTCTCGAGGAGCGACGAGAGAACTCTGAAGATTAGTGAGCTCCGTGGACCTCGAAAAGGCGTACGACCGTTGCTTCGAGGACGCTGTTGGGAGTACTGCAAGAGCACGAGATTAATGGCCAGCTGCTGCGTGCCATTCACCGCATACAGCAACTTCAGAAATGATGTTCTAGGGAGCAGGATGAGCGACTCTTTCATCGGCACGTGTTGATCTCTACCGGGATTGCGTACTCTCTCCTGGCTCCAGTGCATACGCCAGTAAATATGCTTTCCAGGTGTAGGCGTAAACGGTATTGACCGCCTGAGACTCATTTCATGGAATTTACAAGCTAACAAGTTTACAAGTTACAAGTGATTTGCTTGTAATTACAATTTCCTTCATATTCTGTTTCGGACGCTCTAGTGAATATTAATGGGGTGAGTTACAAGTGCTCAGAGCTGCTGCTTTCCATCTGCTCTAACATTCAGCTCTTTTCCCGAACATTTTCATACTTGTAATGTATTAGTGCATACTCCATGGCGTTAATTGAGAGTAAGCTGACTGTTTTTAATCCTATCAAGAAAATGGACATGCTATTCGGCGTGTTCTCTGACAAGCACACAAGAAGTGTGCGCCTTGGACGGACGAGCTGGGAAAAGCTGTTTCCTTGGGGATGATGGGATCCAGCAAAAGATGCACTATTGCGGGATGTCTTATGGCCAAAGATGAGAGCATCCACACCCCTAAAACACTCACAACAGCTGGAACGCGTTGGCGCAATGTTCCACTACATTCAGGCATATCTCTGATCCTATGGTATTGTCCACCCGATACCCAAGCGATAGAGTGCCACAATGTGTTAGAAATGAAAAGGAATATACCTCATCTCTGTTGGGTTGTCCAAAAATGGACAGGCACAGTCTCTATACATCTTGGATGCATTAAGAGTTGACATATTTGCCATCAGACTCCAAAGTTTCCAGGCAGTTTTACCTTGCCAGATATTTCAGATCAAGGATCTCACTCAACCTGAGGAACCGTGAGTAGGAAATCACTCATGCGCACACCTGGGAGATTTGATGTCTCAGAATAACGTCGAATGTACATTTATGCATCCCGATTACATTTTCATGTACCTGTATTATATATATGCACACAAATATATACAGGGTGTTCATATTTAAATGCAACATTGGGAATATTTTCCCACCTGTTTGTGGAGTTCAATGGGTGCCACGGAGCTCACTGGGTTGCATACCTGTAAGGATATGAACAATCAATCCTGGGGAGGGAAACCTCGAAAACTTTCTCAATATCGCTCCCTCCATTCCTGGATGCTTCTACTCCCGTCTCTCGCCTCACTGCATATTTCTCCTGATTTTTGGTCCCACTCTCGCCTTTTAAGAACAATCCAAGTATCATTCCCGCCGGTTCCGCACAGGTATCACCCCCCATCACCCCGATTCGCAAACTTTTGAAAATTCCTTCAGAAAAGCTAAACTCGTTTGGTTCTATGATTATGAATCTGCCTGGCATCCCTTTATAGAAAAACGGCTAGAACCAGACCGACTGGAGGGAGTGGTGCTACACTCTTAGAAAAAGGGGAGCGATTTTTCTCAAAAAAGAGGTAAAATAGCTAACTCCAGTTTCACCTCCTTTCACTCTGGGAAAGGAGCGAATTTACTCCATCACCAAGGAGTAAAATTGCTCTCCTCCTCCGTGAGTAAAAACGCTCCCATCAGAAAGTGATAGGGATGTCATGCAAATACGAAAATTCTCATATATACTGTGTGTCGCATTCGCTCTCAGTGCAGTCAGAGGTAGGTCAACGCCTGTACTGATTACAGCACATAGAGGGTGGGCCACCTCTTATAGATTCCGTGGAGTGCCCGGGATATCAGTCCTTATTACCTCATTTAATTGAGGTATGATTGAATGAAGTTCACGGACACTGTATATTCTAGATCTCCTAGGCGGATAAAATCTTATGCGTTCCAAAAGGGTTCTCAATAGGAATATGAGCTTGTTTATGGCCTGGACTATGTGGCCTATGTTTATTCATAGAATACGTCTTGAATATGTGGATAACAAATGATGAAGTGTCCGTGTTTATTGATTCCTATAATAAGACTAGGCGAGACATATGGCAAGGTACTAAACAATCCTGCGAGGGACGATTCCAGGGAAAGAGGGAAGGGAACTTTTGTGTAGTGTGCGAAAAGCGAGACCCTTACCTCCATCGAGTGGCCTGGCAAAGAACTTCACGGTGTTCACTTCAACACGAGCGATGAGGGAGCATTTGGTGAGTAATAAGAAAGTACATTTGAAAAGCTCACAGGGTGCTCACTTTTTACTCCTTAAACGCTCGGAATTTTCTAAGAGTGTACTTGAGAGAAAGGAACAGAGAAAAGGGGAGGTGCATGTGTCCCGTTTAACTGCTGAAATTGGGATTCTCATACCCCCTGTGCGATTCGCAACGAAACATCGAGCAAATGAGTGTGCGCCAAGTTACGGAGCTGCAAGGAATGAATACGCACAACTGAGATGTCACACGTCGAAACAAAACCTCTTACAGGGAACAATCATCGTCGTGTCGTGTCGCGGATTCTGACAAAGACATGATGCATGATTGGCAAATAATTAAAGTCAAGGTACATATCTCTGGAATCACACAGAGTTCCGAGTTTCTCCCGTTCACTACAACGTAGCGAGTAAAGCGATATTCCCACTCCTGGCGTACACTTTGTCAGACCGCAGGAGTGATCGCACGACATGCATCGACGATGCGTCTCCGCAATTCCAAAGAGGTTATCTGTCTCGACACGTCAACTTCTTACTTCAAGATTAAAAAAAAAAATCCAGATGGGGAATCTGGGGAACGCGGGTGCCATTCGATAGTCCCACGCCGATCTCCAGGAAAAGAATGATCCAAAAGCTGATGCACCGCAAAGGTGAAATGGGCTGGTGCCCCTTCATGCCGAAACCAAGGAGATGACCGCCCTGCGTCATCGGCAGTCAACTCGTCCTTATGAAGGAAAGCGTGCACAATGAGCACGTCGTACTACGTATCACTATCGACATACCCGTCGAAAAAGAAAGGTTCGACAGTCATATCGCCTCAAATACCGCACAAAATCATCACTCGTTTCGTCGACCCAATGGGAATTTGTATCAGACCAGTATCGTGCTTTGTGCTGGTTCACCTCACCGTTCAGCATGAACTTGGCCTCGTCAGAGCAGGCTACACGCAATAAGAAAGTCGGCTCAGCGAAGAAGCGGATATGTATGATGTCACAGAATTAAAAACGACGACCAATGTCACCATCGTACAGTTCCTGGACAGTTTTGATCTTGTACGGTTGGTACCAGTGTTTGACACTGGAGAATTCTCCACACGGATCCAATGCACCAAGTCTGTTGTAACGTAAGACGTAAAAAGTTTGCTGTAAAGGCTATTTTGCGAATGGACGCGTGGCAGTCTTCTTCGCTTCGAACTTTGTTATCAAGCGTGTAATAAAGCTGGATGCTGCCATGGGCATGCCAAATGGCCAAAACATTATATGAACTGGACGGCTTCCAAATACAGTCTCCCATATATCATTTTTATTTGTACCATGTACATTCCGAGCAAAGCACCCCTGTATGACCATATTTGATATCGCGCATGAAATCTGAATATGGAGTTCCCGTAAGGGTAATTTAAAGTCCACATAGAATTTTGAAGGGACCTAAAAACGAAATACATGTATATTTGCACTAATCTCATAGAGCATGATAGATACTCCAAAGCTGGTCCAGTTACATGGATTTTTACTGTGAATTTTTTAAGGTTGAAAATTTGATTCTTTCAGGAATTTCATAAAATTTTAACTTTCTTCGAATTAAGGCACAGAAGAATGCATAGAATAAGTTAGAGATGCCTGGCTACTTGCTTTAAAATGAGCTATTAATAATATTTCAAGCTGAAGTAATTTGAGAGATATTGCATTTGAGTAGTCACTTTACAAACCTCTTAAACTTTCAAGGGACATATCTATAAGACCGTTTGACCAAGACAGCTGAAATTTCGGATTCATCCGTTTCTCATAACCCCCAGAACACAATAATTTTAAAAGTAAAATCCCAGTTGGTGCAGCAACCACGGCGTCACAAATATTCAAAGAGCGACGTGTTTTTTTAATTTTTGCTTCCCCCGGTATACCTATCACAAAAATAAACCTGAGAGAAGAATTGGAGTTGGTCAATTAACACATTTTTCGATTTGGTGAATTGAGATGAAAGGACCCAATATTAGGTTTTGACTGGTAGCTTGTGATTCGTCTGCTGCAGTCATAGCAACGGCAACCACAATTTCATCTTCAAGATCTGGAATGGGAAGTGACTTTGACTCGAACACAACGGAACAAAGCATGCGCTTCCAATGAGATAGGACCATCAGCCATAAATTAAGTCAGTTTTTTTACTTTTAAACCTTGCTGCATGCAAATCCCCCAATGCCTGATTTTGCGAAAAAGCTACATTCCATGGCCAAGCGCATTTGCAAAGAATACAGCGGACACCCAATACCACAATTGAAAACCTAGCAATGCAATGTCATGGTATTTTGAGAAATTGGATGAGTATTCTTCCGAAGGAAATTGCAACATCTACCTATGTTGAAATTTGAGTTATTTCAATTCAAAACTAGAAGCCACATTGTGAGCCATAGGTAACTGCCAAGGGCTGGTATGCAACAAATGCAATCAGCACAATATGGTGACTGTATGAGGCTATACAGGGTGGATCAAAAGTCCTTACTCATAGTCCTATGAGTTGTTCAAACTGCATGCCATGTAAATGTTTACACACAATCTTGGTGATAACAACTTTCACAAACACAATGAAACAGATGTACACTCTATATGTCCTATAACAGATGTACACTCTACGAATGTTGTCTTTAAGATCTTCAAGGTTTCAAAGTCAAAACCTTCAAAAACTAAAAACTTTGAGTAAGGACTCTTGATTAATGCTGTATACTCATCTGCTGTAGTGAATAACAGGGTGGATCAAAAGTCCTTACTCATAGTCCTATGAGTTGTTCAAACTGCATGCCATGTAAATGTTTACACACAATCTTGGTGATAACAACTTTCACAAACACAATGAAACAGATGTACACTCTACGAATGTTGTCTTTAAGATCTTCAAGGTTTCAAAGTCAAAACCTTCAAAAACTAAAAACTTTGAGTAAGGACTCTTGATTAATGCTGTATACTCATCTGCTGTAGTGAATGTAAACCGCCCAAGTCAGTATTTAGCCAACTACTTTTAAATTACAGAAATTATGCAAGATTTACAAAAGTTGTGCGAAGACCACCAGTGCAATATTTCAAGGGAACCAGATACAAGCATGATCTACAGGGTGACTCATAAGTCCTTGGACAAGGAAAAATAACTTTATTTCCTAGTAATGAAGAACTAAAGCAAAACAAACTATACCAATGGAAAGAGAATAAAAAATCCTACAAAATGAGTATTTTACTCATCAAAATAGCCACCCTTGATGGCCACAACTTGCCTCAATCGTTTTGGGAAATTATCCAGTGTTTCGAAGCTGCTCAATCAGCATTTCATCCCATGCATGCCTGAGATCACGTTTGAGAGCCACTGAGATTCGGTAGGCTTTTGCACAGATCTTGGCCACCAAATAGGACCAGATGCTGTAATCCATTGGATTCAGATCAGATGAGCTGAAAGGCCATTCTTCTGGTGTGATCAATCCAGGAAATTTTTTTTGGCACCATTCAATTGTGCTTTTAGCCTTGTCTGCTGGGGCTGAGTCTTGCCAGAAGACCCAGCTTCTGCCATGGAAGTGCTCTTGGGACCAGGGTAGTAAAACCTTCTCTAAGACCTCTTCTCAATAATAGAAGCATTGATTTACATTTATTGATTGATTTACACCTGCAGTGCAACAAAATGCAGAGGTGTTTTGCCAACCATTGTAAACCATGGAACGAGGCACTTTCAGCAGCTGCTTTGCCAAATGTCCATTTTTGTGGTGAAAAATGATAGTGTCTTGGGCTTCCTGCATCCTGGTATTAAGAGCAATCTGGGTCAAACTTGGAGGGAGTAGAGAGTGGTGCCTCATGCTTGAATGTAAAAAAATAGTGGGAATTGATTAACACGTTGGCGACAATGCGTCCTGATGCCAGGATGCAATTTTTTTTCAATGAATACCCTCTGGAACTGTTGAGAACGTTCCAGAAGATTATGATTTCGTAATTACTGATAAAAATTCCAAAAAAGTCAATATTTTAAAAACACTCAGCAAAAAAAATGTTTTCTGGGACCATGCGTCCTGATGGCAGGACGCATTTTTTGACAAAAAAAATGCGNCATGCGTCCTGATGGCAGGACGCATTTTTTGACAAAAAAAATGCGCTGGGTCCCACGCGGCGGACAAGCAAAAATAGGCTGGTAGTCAACGTGTTAAAACCTCCGTCATTTCAATCATGTCCAAGGACTTTTGGGTCACCCTATATAGTCACTGATACTCCAACTACAGTGAAACAGCTTAAGATCATAAAATAGCAGTCATTCACAATTGACATACTGATGTTAACCATGGCTCCAAAAGTAGGTACAATTGTGAATGCTTTTAGGCATTAAAAAAAGTTGGCCAATTCTATTCTTTAGCTTGCAAAAATAGAGCACAAAGACAGGCACAATCAATTACTTGGAAGATATCAACTTGCCAAGTTGATAATAGGGTCAACTAGGATGATTGTGAAAGGAAAATTCCCAACTGCATTAACCCAACCAGTCATCACTATATTGGCATAGGTGAAAAATGAGAAGTCTGTCATACCATAAAAAACAGCAGAGAGATTTATATTCTCCCAATGGCATGACAGAGGCAGATGCCCTCTCTTACTCAACAATACATGAAGAGTGAACAAGGAAGTCACTGAAGAAAGAAAGAAGGAAACATCATTCATGATATACTGTGGGTGTAAGTCAGTCCCGCTTGAGAAGGACTTCTTGGATTTCCCGAACAAGAAGAATGCAATGGAGCATCTTGGCAATGGCATCTTCTGACAATGGCCTCCTGGAGTACCAAACAGGGCTGTCTGGGACACATGACCGTTCCGGGTATAGGTAAAACAATTCGTTCTTGTTTCGTATCGATTCCGGACTGGAAAACAGAGCAAATTCCATCCTTCGTTTATGGCATGCTCATAATTACTATCACACTAAATGTGTCAGCACAATCAGATTACAAATGTATTGTCAACTATCAAAAGACTTGATACAATTATATTTAAACATTTCTATCAGGTTTCACTTAGATATTTCATAATTTTGCATATATTAGTGGCTGAAGTTACAGGACTGACCCAGCTGCTCCAGGCTACACATATTAACTCAACTACATTTGCTTCCCACTTCCTATTCAAAAAAGGTATTTGGTATTCACAACTCATCTGCAACACAAAATTGTTTTCATACTTCTTGTTATGTATTGCATATTTGGAATGAACAACAGGCATACAATGATAACATCAAGAACACCAAACAAACATAACTGCTTGGTTCAAGGATGCCCCCCACACATGGCCTACAGGAGGCATGCAGCCCACCACAGGGTTACATGAGTGTTGGATGGGGTGACTATGGCCCACAGAGCTATTTGACTTCGTGCAATGATGGTCTAAATAGTCACAATGACAACAAGTTATCAAGCTTAGCAATATTAAGTCTGAGAATTTCATCTGGAATCAAAACACTGAGACATAGCTGAAAAGTTTTTAGCCTAACAGGGAATAGGGTGTCCAATAGCCTAAAACATTTTTGAGTGACACTATTGTTGTGATGGTAATCAAGTTTAATTGAAAGACTAACATTTTTTAATTCCCCCCCTTTTCTTTTGAAAATGATCACATATTTATGAAAAATGCCCCAGCATACACATCACATGTTGCATCAAGTGCCATCGAAGACTGGCTTTGAACTGCTCTTCCACCCACCTTACTCATTAGATTTTTGCTAATGCTTGAGACTTCCCAATCAGTTTTGCTCAGAAAGGATAAAATGAACCTGCATGAATTCAATAAGCCTACCTTTCACAATACCAAGTCCAGCAGTTTGCAACCTCTTTTCAGGCTAGGATCCTGGCTTCTCACACCTGGCACTGGCTTACTTAGCCATGACAAACAAGTGCTCTGATCTAAGGCCTCCCCACTCCTAGTTCAATTCCTACTCCCACTCCCCCTTCCCCTGGCAACCTGCCATGTACTTGATTAGGTGAAAAAAAAACCAAGAGAAAGTTAAGAATCAGATATGGAGGCATCAGATAGAGTGTACCAAAAGAGAGAGGAGAGATGGATAAAAAATTTCCAGGAACCATGGCCCTGAGTTTGGATCAGAGTTTCACAAATGCCAGCCAACACTTGTAAAACTCAACAAGAGTTTTCTATAGGTATATCAGGGTTTCCTGCAAAGTGTGCAAGCATGCCAGGCTGATAAGCTAACTCCCCCTCCAGGAATTAAGTTTGCTCCAGCAACCTCTAATAATCTCAACCCTTCTCCTCTCTCAGGGCCAGGTCCCACATGAACCCCTCTCTGAAGATCAAGATGAAAAAGTGGACTCCCTTCAGCCTACACTTCTTCATTGCCTGTGCATATTAAATTACATTCAAGAAGAGGAAGAAAGCAGAAGATAAGGGGAGCCCAATGTGTTGCTGTTCAGGAAGAAGCATGACAAACATAAAAATTCCTATGCCAGTAGATGGGAGTTTTCATCACCCAGCAGCCTTTTCTCAGCAGGATGGGAGGGGCTATGTGGACTGTAGACAACTGCCTTCCTACTACACTGGGCTCTTTATGCCAATTACAGCACTGGCTTGCCTGCTATGTGGATTTTCTAAGGAACCCTGGGAATGTATAGTAGTTGAAGATCTAAGATTATGTTGATGAAAACATGACTCAAGAGATCTGCAGACCTACCATCTGGAGAGATAAAATTCATGAAGCTTGACTGGGCACCGTAAAGGATTCTCAAGGTTTTCTCGCTGCTCCAGCAACTTCTTGCCCTTCTCACCCATGTCAGCTGCCCAGATCACAAACCCATAGAATCCAGTCATTAGCATCCAATTGTCCAAAACCCTTAACCCTTTTAGTGCTGTGCAACTGATTTTTCAGCCAGGTGTACTACTGCTAAAAATGCCATAGGCTGATTTTTCAGCTACAGCTTTTCATTAGGTTTCTTCCTTCATGTCATTGGGATTCTTGTCAGATGGCAGAGAAATCAGCCCACAGCATTTTGGAAGTAGTTGACATAGCTAAAAAATTAGTTGAGTGGCACTAAAAGGGTAATCATGACTGGATGACTGACCCTTGACAGCTGGAGGAGGGTAATAGCGTAGGGTGAACTTTGAGGCAACAGAACCTTTTGGCTCACTGTTGGACTTGATCCAGTTCTTCATGATGTGAGGGAATGCAAGACGCATGTGTTCACTCACAGTCTGTCAGGCAGAGAAGATAAGGTATTGAGACACAGAGTATAGTACAAGTGATACCGATATCATTGGAAAATCTCAAAGATCTGAGAGGAACCCCTGGTCAGGAACTTACACAGAGAAGGAAATGCTTGGTGTTGTAGTACATGACTGTATAGAGGAGAACTTGAGGAGAATGGGCTCCCAGCTGGCTGCTTTCCCACAAATGTTCCTCCTCCACACGTGTGCCCACAGCACCTGCAACATAAAAAAACATGACACATGAATCATAAGATATACCAGTACAAATAGAATAAATTTGGTACATGTATCTTTAATTTATTTTGAATATACCTCTTAAGAGTCTTCTTTGCTCACCTAAATTTGTGCCCTTTCATTATCTGCGCTTAAATATGAACCACAACAAGCAAAAGGGTAGGCATAGGCAATCAATCCCTAGGCCAGATCCCCTTCCCAAACCTTTCTTTGATCCCTTTCAGATCTCAAAAACTAACACACACAAAATCATATTTTGATTAATTCAAGTGGTCCAGTAAGGTAACACAATATTTTAGGGGGGCTATTTTGCTTTTTCATCATATGCATATCTCATTCTTAAAAGCTCTTGGAAGAAGCAGCAAAAATCAATAATGATGCCAAATTTTTGGGATCAGGCCCTTGATATACAAGATTTATAAGATGGTGGCACCTCTGCAGCTGCAGCTCTTTTCTCCATTTCAGTTTTTACTTGATCTTCCTATTAGAGGTCTTTCAACAGCTGCCAATGTCAATGGTGCCTGTTGAATCAGAGAAATTGTTGACAACATGCATTACACCTTCCCCCTACACTGTATGGTTAATTACTCTGCCATGACCAGTTAAATGTGGGAGGGGTACACGTACTGGTATACTGACCAGACTAATGCATTGTGATAAGACAGGGCTTCCTTCACCTGTGATCCTCAATGACAATATCAGAAACACCCCTTCAAAGGTATCCCTCCTAAACTATGTTCTGCATCATGAGCCTGTCAACATGTGCTATGTTCATAAAAGAAACCAGGCTCAACCTCACAACCTTGGATGAGGCAGCATCCAATTATGAATAAGATGTATTTTGAGCTGACCAGAAACAAACTAAAAAGGAGAGTGGGGAGGCTACTGCCATATACAGGGTGCCCATAAAAAAAGTACACCCTTATATTTTATGAGTTTCTTGGCAACCAGGAGACTAAACTGCCTAAAAATTTGAATAGAGTTCAAATAGTCAGTTAAGTCAAACAGTTATTAAAATATTTGGCAGATCTGTTTGACCAGAACCCTGATTCGTATCATTTAATGAAATGATCTTGAAATTAGACCAAATGGTTTATTTTATCATCTCAGTTCAAACAAAAACAATAACAATCATTGCAAATAATGAACAATCAGAACATTAGTTTATCTTTGGAGATGGTAAGCAAAGTTGTTGACAACTTTCCGAAGAGGTTCAAGTAGCACATTGAAGTCAGAGGTGGCCATTTTGAAAAACAAGTGATTCTATTGTGATCCCGAGATTGTAAACTGTTTTTTTTCTCACTGGTCGTAAAAATGTGGTCATTTTCAATAAATTATTTCATTTTTTGATTTTGTCCAGGTATTTTTGCTGCACCCTGTATATTCAGATATTTTTGATTGAATTAATAAACTTGCTTGAAAGTTGTCAAGCATCTGTGAAACAAAGTCAAAAAGAGCTAAAACTCACACCTACTATAGATGTCAGAGAGATCTTTTGCAGGTCATTGTCTTTGTATTCCTACAGACCTTGACCTAGGACTAGTCTCAGTATACCTGCAGATCATGATTTAGGCATAATTTTGTGTGACATGATGCCAAAACTCTCTGTTGAAGCCACTGAGGCCCTAATCACTGGCTTCCATGATCAACCTTGTTTCTGTAATATTATGATGTAGGAGTACCACGACTGCTCCATCAGGGATCAGGTAAGGAAGCCATGATGATATACCCTATTATGGGAGCAATATCTCTCCCTTGATTTATAGTCCATCCGTTCAAATCACAGGTTGAGAGAGATAAGCAAAGGAAGACATTAGCATATCAGGCGGCACTAGGACCAAAGGGGAAACTCTATGATTAATGAGAGGAGAGGGGGAGTGAAGAAGGAAACCAGTGGCAGAGCTTCCTCTACTTTCAACCCTCTACTCCCCAAAAGTCTAAAAATACCTTTCCTCATACATTCATTGATCTCCTCCTTCCCCCCTCAAAAAAGGGGCAGAGTCGCCCTTGGGTTCGGGGGTGGCCGATTTGATTGATGCTTCCCACTTATCACCCTCATTAGGCCAGTGCTGCATAGATCCGACAACCCGCGATTCAAACGGATTCACTATAACTTCAAATGCCCTTCATGGACGAAGGGCATCTCATGAACATAAATAATGACATGAATACCCATTCTCTAAGTCACTATACCTTAAGTTCAGGTTCAACAACTTTTCAATGTGACCCACTCTAACATCATGAGCTGTTACCACTTCTCCCAATTCTTGCTCATCAGGTTAGAACTATTCTCATATTCACATTCCATATACATTAGAGCAGCGGTTCCCAAACTGTGGGTCGCAAGAGGCATCAAGGTGGATCACGTACATTTTCCCAGTATAAAAAATCACTATATCCACATGTGTTCAGGATAAAACATACCCTGCAGTAAAGGTCAGTTTTCCTCATGTCATGATTACTTTGAAAATACCTCGTTCTAGATTCCAGTGGGTTGCGAAATTATGTGAGTGTCAGCGAGTGGGTTGCGATTCAAAATCTGGGAACCGCTTCATTAGAGTATAGCAGTAGCCTTGCTTTCATAATAAAAGTTGAGATCCTATTCTAAACATTCAAAAAGTGGAGATTTCACAACATATATTACAAGACAATGCAAATTTAAAATGTATGTACAACAAAGCCCTGAAAATCTATAATTAGAAAAGACAACTTTAGGCTGTCAGAACTTAAAGTCATCAGATGAGTGCCTGTTGTCAAACTTTGCCACTTCCCTTCCTTGTCATAGAAGAGATAATTCAGCAAAGTGAATCTGGAACTGACCAAGTTGATCAAGCAGTGCAGGAGAATCAAACCTCTTCAGGACCTCATCCAGGCATTCAGTGAACTTCTCATAGAAGGCATCTGTGAAGATGTTGTCAATGCGTCCATTCTTGTTCAGATAAACCTGAATCCCTGCATGCCATACCACCAATTATTTATGTCATTCCCAAAATCTAAAGACTATTAGAAGAGCTTCAGTGAGGAGGACACAAACCCAAGCAGAGATATAAGATTGAATCAGGTGAATATTCCTCTCCATTTGGCCGTTTAACTTCCTTCACAAAAAGGCAGAGGGCATAGTTGAGTTCATCAGCAGCAAGCCGGAGAAGATCTGTCTTGAAGAGCTTAAGCTTGCGCCTGCCTGTGGATGCATTTTCCAGCTCAGCATTTTTCTTTGTCACCCACTGCTTCCAAGCCCGCACTCCATAGGTGTACTAAAATAGGAAATTATCAAAGAAACTATTTGATTTCACTTCCATACCAAGCATACTGGTATGAAAAATACACAATGCATGTTTTCAGCAGCAACCTGGATCCTGAATCAAGTTTCATGGATCAAGGTTTTGATAGGAGTGAAAGGCAGTCAACTCTCAGTATAATGAACAGATAAACTCATGTCAGAAATCAAAAAAGAATTTCCATGTCCTGGAGAGAAAGGACATTGAATATAATGAATTTTTCTACTGATAAGAGGAAAATAAAATTTCCCTCTTGATGGAAATGCAGAAGGGTTAGTTCTTATCTGCATCCAGCTCTTCACTTCAGTGCTTCAGCTGCACAGCCTATGAGAATGAGGGATTTGGCCCATATAGAATGTGTGTGACTGGGGGAATGTGAATGTGGGTGAATGTAGGTGTGGTGGGGGATGCAAACACAACATGAGGCACTTCAGTCCTCATGCTCAGCTCTTTATCAGGCTCCTTCACCCCATTCATCCTGTGCGTGCTTCATTTTGCAAGATTTTGGGAGGTGCACACCCTGTACAGAGTGGAGGTTTTTATACATCAACAAGTCAGCTGCCAATGCATTTTTCTGATGCTTTAACAGCCAGGCCACATGACCTGCCTACAGGACATGTGGCAGCTGATATGTTAAAATACTGATGTCCATAAAATCCTCAAAAGCCATTGGGCCCCCATAATATACCCAAGGGACGATGAAATCATGTATACACAGGCATAATATAGATTCAAATCCCTAAATGGAGATATATGAGCCAATATGACTCTCTCCTGATATATTGAAAACCCAATATAGCAAAACAATTCACAGGTGGCTTCATTGATTTCATTGAGTCAATAGCATTTTTGCCAATAATGAAACCCAAAGTCAAGGTTGTCATTAAGGACAAAGTGCATAATGGCACTTCTAGGGTCTCCTCAATCTCAATCTTAGTTACAATTCATGTAAAAATCAAAAGCACTCACTCTGGTGTCATGAGTTAGAATCAATCAATACATTCTTTCTGAGACCATGCAACAATAAGTTCATAGAAGGTTTCATTACAATAAGCATCTCCTGGTCCTTAGTTCTTCCTCAAGGGATAATGAGATGCTGATTTGATAGAAGTTAAGTCATTTGCAGAAAGAATGCAACAACAGAGTATATGAGAGGAGGACTACATCATAAAGCCCAGTTACTACTGTACTTGCAAAGGCATCAATTGCTGAAACATACTGTCATGCCATGAATCAAGGATTACCTTCAGGGAGGGCCTGGAGTCAGTATCTGACACATCTCCAGAACCACGACTGGATTCTCCACTGTCATCAAGACTGACCCGCGATCGCTTGGATCGGGTGAAGAGGCTTCCCCGTCGAAGCCGCCGCCTCTTTCGTTTTCCTGGTATCTTACTAGTGGAATATGAACCTGTGGATTCATTTTTAAGCTTTTGGACCACAGTATATGGCTTGATCTCCTCTTCCAAATCTGCTAAGTCCTCCTGAAACATGAGATATGCATCACCAAAAGTTGTCTTCATACAAACAGCAAGGCAGAAGGATGAAACTCACATCTGCACAATGAAGGCCATTGTCTGATGAATTCTTTACTGGGACATGATTTGCCACATTCTTCCGCAACTCTGGCCGTGACTTTTCTGCAGAGAAGGAACAAATCTGCATAAAGGTATGTTATAAAAAAATACTCCACTTTTTTTCATAAGGAAGAATCAATTCTTGCATCCATATCTAGTTTATTTTTCAATTATAATAAGATTTCTCCACTGTCAATATATCATCCTATCCTAGTTGCTATGTCTACTCAACCATTTTTTTTTTCCAGTAAATGCCATTGAGTACATGGACACCCACTCAGCATAGGGGAAGAGGATGCAGAAAGGGAAGAGGAAGGCTGGCTGTTGGAGGAAGAAGACTCCTTGTCATCAGGTGAATCCTTCTTAGGATCACCTTCATCCTCACTGGGACTGCTCTCCACATCCACACCCTTGGGACTGGCCACTGCCTCAGCTAGCATGAGCAACTCTGCCTCATATGGGTCATTTGGGATCTTCTCCCGAATTTTCTAAAAGACAAAGCCATCAACATTAGTAACAAACTTCCCATTAATGACCAGAAAGAACACAAAAGCCATATGGCAAAGCTAAATCAACCAAACATTCTGCCCTGGTTAAAATAACATTTCCTTAATCTTTTAAAGTGACATTAATTGGGGAATGATTGCTCATCAGAACTCACTTGAGTATGCTTATGAATGATTTCATAACTTTCAAATGTTGCACACTAAATGATCAACAATTCTACTCCAAATATGTAGACAACAGTAGGGTATTGTGGTATGCAATAAATTTCTCAGTTGATATACCACTGCTCAATACCACAGTATACTGATGATACTGGTGAGGAGCCTGAGTTATGAACTCCCAGAAGAAACCCACAAAGAGAGCTGGCATGACATCCATACTATGGCATTTGATTGAAAGCAAGAAGATTCATTTGTTTCAACCCAAATGGATGGATTCTCTAGGTGTGTCCAGGAATAATACTGCAATTGAAGTTGCTGGGAGGACTCAATTTATAGACCTTGGAAAAAGGCACCACACGTTTCATATTGGTATCAAGTGCTCAGGCTGTGCAGGCAATCGTCTATCAATTTTAATATGTTTGATGTTTTTGTTGGTCAGAAATTTCATAATGATTTGCTGTTCCACCATCTTTGTTACCTCTATTGCTGCTATCTTAGTTCTCAGCACATGTACTAAAACAGGAAACACGATTGGGGCTATGGGTTAACAACAATATGAAGACGAATTCTCCACAAAAAATTAATCGATATACAGTACTCTGCCTTGCATAAAAGTCCAGGTAAACCTTGAATGACCCTCATATCTCCTTCCAGCATATAGTGCTCAACATTCACAAAAATTTGGGCACGTCTTCTTCTTAGGACACATTAGCCAAAAATTGATATTAGGAAGCAGATGACACTGAGATGGACTCACCTGAATTTCCTGGAAGATGCCTTCGGCAGACTTGCGCGTAGTAGGGATGAAGACTGGGACAGGGATAGGAAGAGGCAGTGGAACGGGTTGTGGAAGAGGCAGCTGATACATGGCCAGTGGCACTGGCACAAACAGAGGAACGGGGACAGGTACCAGGGTAGATGTCATATCTGTGACAGAATAAATTGGAAACTAAATTCACTGCAATCCTTTTATAATCTTTCGCCTCTCTCTTTTCTTCAGAGAATCATATCATGAGAGAATGATACTTACAATGTGTCTATTGGCAAAAGGGGAAAATTTTTTCAAACAAATGAAGAAAAGTCCAACAACATATCTGGCTTTAAATGGACCCACTCTCAAGTCAATAATGCCAAAAAATTTCATATCAAGCCCTAAAAATAATGAAGGAAAAAAACAAACTCCAAACACACAGAAACTTAATATAATCATTACTGATACATATGACAGACCTGTTTGGACTTCCTTGTCACAGAGATTGGGTATGCAGGAGATGGATTTATTGTTAGTGTCAGGGTGATACCAGACTGCTTTGTTCTTTGTGGTTTTTGGCTCTTGAGGTTTCAAGATTACAGTCCCAGAATAGACTGGCACAGTGCTGATGCTTGGTCCTGATGCAGTTGACACCACCTGGTAAATGAATGTTTGCATATGGGATCATTTGGTCCATTCGATTTCCAACATATACTAAGAAGGAAATCTGAATCACTGAGGCTTCACAATTTCACACAATGACATGCTTTAACAGACAGACTGGTCAATAAATCAACCCAGATTTTGAACCACTACCATCCTCATCCAACATGAATATCAACATTGCAGAAATGTCATGTAATGACCATGCCAATCATACCATCTAGAAGCCCTAAAGCTTCTCGAGGATGGTATGATGATCAAAGTCCTCTATGCCTGAAGCACCAACCTTACATGTAAAAAAAAAAAAAGATTACTTGAGAAGCTTGACCAAACCTCTCCATCTTTCTTTGTCTAGCCTAGTCCTACTATAGTCCTCAACTATTTCATACTAAATTAAATTGAATTGAAGAGAGATTTCTAACAGGGAGGACCAAAAAAAAAACAACCAAAGAAAAGCACAGCATTTCAATTTTTTTTCTTCACAATCTTCCCCCCTTGCAAGTCATGGTCAGGGCCATTATCTTTCAAGTTGCCTCTTTAACCTTTCACTGGCATGGGTATCTCCTGGCATCCAGGTTTTTCAGTCCTCACTCTGGTACAATGTCTTTTGATGCTGTGTGATGGGTTTACTCTTTGAAGCTTCTGTTATCTGTAGAACATCAGACAAACTAACAATGCCTGAAATTGTCATCAGGATAATTCATGCAATGCACCTAACCTAGAATTGACTGCCTTGAATCAAGTTCATCTTTTTTTCCCCCACATGTAAAAATCAAGAGTACAGACCCTCCTCATATCATTAGACTCAAGCTAAAAAAAAAAGCAAGTTGGACCATGATAACTATTATTTTTTAACACTCACAAATTTTCACTATATTGTACCTTAACTTTATCATCTGGATATTTATGTGTTTACTGGAATATTTTTACTTAGAAATAGGCCTGAGTCATGTTGGGGAAAAACAGGTATGGAATTGCTGAGCCATTGATACAAAATATTTGATTTGCGCAACAACAGCCAGTCAAATGACAAGAAACACACATCCAAGATGCATCCACATGTGGAAAGTGTAGTCTCTGGTACTACTTTGCAAATTTTCTATAATTTTTATAATTATTTGCCTGAAAGCAAGTGGTATTGAAAAGTATTGGATTTCATCAGGTATGCAGCCTTTAAACCCAGTTAACCTTATTCTTTTATCAAATTCTGATGAATTTCATCTTCTAAGCTGTTATGGAGAAAGAAAAAAACATATCAACAACCAAAACTACAGAAATATCAGAATAGGTTCAGTCGATTTTCTTGAGCATTTTTTCTTGCCGAGTCTAATAATATGAGCAGGACTGTAACTTTGAGAGATTCATCAGTAAAAAGAGCATATACAGGGTGGGTCAAAAAAAGTTTCACATTTTAAATTTAACTGTCACATATTCACTAATCGAGATAGGTGCCTGCAATTTATGTCATTGCTTAGAATATCTAGACTACAATCAAACACACTTCGTTTTGTGAGAATCAGTTTGGAAGTTTTTGCACAGTGACGATTTTACAGTGAGAGGTGACAAACCATTGCAGTGCGAAATGGGGATTCTCCCTCTCACCCATACGAGGGGAGGTCCAAAAGTTCCTGTTCTGACTATGATAGAAACATCAGAGAGATAAGTTCTTGTCATCTCGTTGTAGGCCTACTCTTAGTATATAAGAAGCCACAACTTCAGATTTTTCCTGT